>APFE030270582.1:260364-328193 GCA_000404065.3 Pinus taeda
ATAATATATATATATATATATAATGGATTAATAATATAAATAAATAAATGAATTATTTTTAATAAATTAACCTTGGATCTGTTTTATTTTTCACCTGGTTAACCTAGCTCCATAATTATAATAGTAATTTAATATTAATCAGTTAAAGGAAGTTTGACTGGGGTCCTGGAGTGGAAAAGTAGCCGTTAGAGTTTTTAGCCGTTTGAGTCTCTGCTTAGACTATTTAACACGCTGAACTGGATTTGTATCTTCAACTTGTCCTAATGATGAACCACACTAGTTGGTTCGAAACACGTCAACAAATGATTAATTATGTGATTTTGCCGAAAATTCTCTAAACAAATGTTATGGATCACAGAAGTCTAAATTCATTAAGTATTATTATTATAAATGAGTTATGGTTTATTTGGACCATAAAATCTTTATACCATAATATTCTATGAAAACATATTTATATGTTAAAAATAATCATAATAAGGTTAAGATGAATCTCTATGATTAAGAATGTTGTTTTTATGTTGTTTTAAATGAATTTATAGAAATAATATTAAGGGTTGAATATATGCGAGAAGCCACTTTGTGAGGTCTCTGAGTGTATCACGTGGTTAATGGATTTTAAGCAGTGGACGTTGTTGTTTATTTGGACAATTTCGAAAAAAATGCCCTAGGGTCAAGGATAAGTTCTCCACCTCGTCCTTTGGCTTTGTTACTTGGTGATAGTGTTGTTACTTGGATATGTAAGTTTAGTTATGAATAGAGTTTAGTTAATTAAAAAATAGATAAATTTACAAATTAATTGAAATTAATAAATAAATAAGTGTAATTTTTACGATTTGATAAATATTTTAGTAAAATTTATTTTACATGAAATTAAAAAAAATAAAATTAATTGATATAAAATTATCATTATTTAAATAATTATTTTATTACTATTAGGAGAAAAATTCATAATTTCATTTTAATATTGAAAAATAGAACAAAATAACATTTTGGTTATAGTAATAACATTTTAGAATGTGTTTCCTTAAAGTTCATAACAAACAAAGTAATTAGAAAATAAAAAATACATAAAAAATTAAATTAAACAATATAACAATTACTTTTTTTATTTTTCTCTCCTTCCTTTCTTTAAACATACCTTCTTCCATCTTGTTAGAGATAATGGAGAATATCTTAGAATAGTGAGTTGGTTCATGAGACCTCAGGATAGGAATTAGTTTCTATTTCTTAGGTTATGGTTCTAACTTCCCTAAATCTATGATTGTTATACAATGTGTGATGTACATGGACAATGTAGAGCATTCTGCGGAGCCAGACTCTCTTTCGTAGAGCTGACTAGTGGGTTACTTTTTATTAATTCCAACATCACTTTTTATCATGGTATCTGAGCTGCAGGACAGAGGAACTTGTACGTTGAGTGGAGGATTTGAAAGGCACAACTAAGGCGAGATCGTCACGTGGTTTGGAGGGCTAACCGCACGATCCCAATGTACAACTTATACATGTTTTTATTTTTTTGACCATTGCAGGCATGTCATGTACAGTCTCGAAGACCTTAGTGAATCCATGGTGCTAAGTCACGGTGACTATGCAAACAAGAGGGGTTGTATGGATGTCGAGAGAAGGTTGTGTCTTAGTGGTGGGTGCCGATAGAAGGCTGCCTAGAGGCCGAGGTCTACCGAGGAGGCCGTCGTAGAGGCCGTGAAGGAAGCCACAATGATTTGTGTGTGCATTGCGGGATCAAAAAATATTGGAGATCACTGAATTTTTCTTTGACATACATCTGGGGTAAATCTAACATATATTGTTTTTACGTGTCAAATTTTCTTTAATAGCCAAGATGAATAATCAAATGATTGAAGCACACTTGAATGAGCATAACAAGCTCGATGGATCCAATTATGCGAATTGGAAATTCAAGATGCAAACTCTGCTAGAAGTGCAGAGTTCTTGGATGATTACAAATGGGGATGAGTAGAAGCCAGCAGCTAGAACAACATCAGTCCTAGACTAGGAGAAGTGAGAAGGTAAAGCAAAGATTCTACTGAAGATGTCAGTGAAAGACTGTATCATAGCACATATCAAAGAATGTAAATCAGTAAGCGAAATTTCAGGAATTTTGAAGGATTTGTATGAGATCAGGAATACAAATCGTCTTCTATTCCTTAAGAGAAAGATCTTATCCCTGAAAATGGAGGAGAATCAAATATTTTCTTCCTTCGTAGAAAGGATGAGAGCTCTGAAGAACAATTTGGTAGACATTGGTGATAGAGTTGCAAATACAGATCTTGTAACAATTACCATGAATGGTGTGATCGATGACTACCGAATGTTCCTCACTGGGATACAAGCGAGACAGAAAAATCCAAATGTTTGAAGAACTGACAGGAATATTGATGGAAGAATAAGAAAGAATATAAACTTTGAAGCCCCATACTGCAGATATTGCGTTGATGGAAAAGAAGAACTTCTTCAAAGGAAAAGGAAATCCACAACAACAAAATGTAGTAAACTCATAGAAATGACCAAATCAGACTCAAGGTATGCATCCGAATAGAAACAACTTTGAAAATAAATGTTTTTATTGTGGAAAATTTGGTCATATGGCTAAGGAGTGCAGGGAGAAGCAATATCATGAACAATAGCAGAAGTAAAAATGACATGCAGGTCATCTTGCGAATGATAATCATGAGCCGAACTTTAGATTGTTCATGGTAGACTTTGATGAGAATGTTGATGTAGACATCTAGTATGTATATTTGGGAGCATCAACACATACAATATGGAACAAGCAATGGTTCAAATATTTTAAAGAAATCAACAAGGGAGCACAAATCTACCTAGGTGATGATAGAAGTCATCAGATCAAAGGGTGTCAGAAAATTTTTGTCATTTTACCTAATGGTATTGTAAGACAAATTCATAATGTCATATATGTGCCCCGTGTAACAAAGAACTTGATTTCTATATCCATGATTACACATCAAGATCTTAAAGTTGAATTTTCTAAATCTGACTATTATATTAAATATTTTTTAGATGGCATGAAGTCTATTGCTATAGGAATTCGAATAGGAGGGTTATACAAATTCAATGTAAGACCAACACCAGTTGGAGCCTTGACAGCAACGCGTTTGACCACAGAAGAGCTGTGGCATCAGAGCTTTGGTTATAACAACAATGATTTGTTGTTACCTCAGAAAAAGGAAATGGTAAGATATTTTCCTATGTTAAAACAAGTGCATGATGATCATTTTGCCTGTACATTAGGAAAGATGCATAGAGAAGAATTCCCAGTTCGAGTAGAGAAGAAACAGAGAGACATACTTGAATTAGTGCACACAAATCTTTGTGGACCCATGCAAACAAAATCATTAAGAGGTGCACTGTATTTTTTATTGTTTATTAATGATTGCACAAAGTTTTTTTGAGTATATTTTTTGAATAAGAAGAGTCACACATTTGAATACTTTAAGCAGTTCAGAAACATGATTGAAAAGAAAACATGGAAGCATATAAAAATTCTCCACTCCGATCAAGTGGGAGAATACAAGAAGGATGAGCTTATCAAGTATTATAAAGACCATGGGATATTACAAAAATTGACAGTACCCCATACTCCTCAGCAGAATGGAGTTACAGAAAGAAATAATGGAACATTGGTGGAATGTGATAGGAGCATGTTGAAAGGTAAGGATCTTTTGAACGGTTTTTGGGCTGAAGCATTGAATATTGTAGTTTATTTGAAAAATAGGAGTCCTACAAAGAGTTTTGATTTTAAAACTCCTTATGAAGCATTATATGAATTTAAGTATGTAGTAAAACATTTAAGGGTATTTGGGTCTAAATCATTTTCCCATATTCCAAAGGAAGATAGAAGAAAACGAGATTCAAAAACCATTAGATGTTCCTTTATAGGGTATTGTTCATAATATAAAGCTTATAGATTATTTAATCCCTCTACTCACAAGATTTTTGTTACTAGAGATGTCATATTCCATGAGTAGGATCATAAAGAATCTGATAAGCACAATGAGGAATGGGATATTCTGTTCTTGGTGGAAGAAGAAAGCGAAGAAATACTAAAAGATCAGGATCAGCAAACAAAGGCAGAAGATGAGAAACAATAGATACAGAAGCAATAACAGTCGATACAACAGTAGCAAGAATAGCGACAACAACAACAGCAGCAGGAAGTAAAAGAAATGATGATCAGACAAGGTTTGAAGCCACCCCACCACACAGGAGATTAGGTAGGAAAGCTCAATTGCATGGAAGATATAGGGAAAATTCTTTTATAACTAGTATGATGAATGTTGTTGAACATTCTAGTTATAAGGAAGCAAATGAATGTAGTGAATGGAAAACAACTATGGAGTAGGAATATGAATCTATAATAAGGAACCACACCTACAATCTGGTTAAACTTTCTAGAGGGAAACAAACCATAGGTTTTAAATGGTTGTATAAACCCAAGATTAATGCAGATGGAATTGTAGGTAAATTAAAAGCTAAATTGGTAGAAAAGGGGTATTCACAAAAAGAAGGCATTGACTATGAAGAAACCTTTGGTCCTGTTGATAAACCAAATACCATCAGAGTGTTGATTTCTTTAGCTACTAAGAAACATTGGATGATTAACCAACTAGATGTAAAGTCTGCATTTTTTAATGGTGAATTGAAAGAGGAACTTTATTTAGAGCAACCTCAGAGGTTTTTCTAGAAAGGGAAAGAACAATTAGTCTATAGATTAAAGGAAGCTTTATATGGACTAAAGTAAGCACCCAGGTCTTGGTATGAAAAGATTGATTCATTTTTTCTACAACTTGGCTACAATAAAAGTAAAAACGACCCTAATTTGTATATCATGCAAGATGAAAGCGGTGAATAGTGTTGATTTCTTTGTATGTAGATGATTTAATTATTATAGGTGATGATATTGCTCTAATCAAAGAAATCAAGCAACAAATGTCATAGGCATTTGAAATGAAAGACCTTGGTGAATTAAGATATTGTTTGGGTCTTGAGATCTAGAGATATTTAGGACAAACATTTATGTCCCAGGGTAAGTATGTGAAAGGTCTGCTGGAAAGATTCAGGATGCATCTGTGTAAGGCTACAACGGTACCATTACAACAAAACATTAAACTTCAGAGTGAGGATGGCTCTAAAGAGGCAGATGCGACACATTATAGACAGTTGGTTAGGAGCCTAATCTACCTGACCACTATTACACCAGATTTGGCTTATGCAGTTAGTGTGTGAAATGAATACATGTCTAAACCACTTGAGAGTCATTAGGATGAAGCAAAATGTGTTTTGAGGTATCTACAAGGTACTGTAGACTATGGTATTATTTATACTTATTCCTTTGATGTTAGATTGTCAGGATTTACAAATTTAGACTAGGCTAGAAATGTAGACGACCGTAGATCCACAACAGGATATGCATTTAGCATTGGATCCAGGGTGATAACATGGAGCAACAAGAAACATAACACAATTTCCCTGTCTTCAATGGAAGTAGAGTATCGACCCATGTGCGCAGCAACATGTGAGTCTGTTTGGTTGTGGAGACTCCTCCAGGATGTCGAGGAAGAACAAAAAGATGCAACAACAATCAGATGTGACAATTAGAGTTCAAGCAAACTTGTTAATAATCTGGTGTTTCACAAAAACACTAAACACATTGATACACAATTCCACTTTGTCAGGGATAAAGTACAATCAAAAGAAATCCATTTGGTATATTATAATACATGTGATAATGTTGCAGACATTTTCACTAAGCCTCTTGGCAGGAATAAATTTGGAATGTTTAGGGACATGTTAGGCATATTTTTGAACCCCTTCTCCATTAAAGAGGAGTGTTAGACATAATGGAGAATATCTTAGAATATTGAGTTGGTTCACGAGACCTCAGGATAGGAATTAGTTTCTATTTCTTGAGATATGGTTTTAATTTCCCTAAATCTATGATTGATATATAATGTGTGATGTACATGGACAATGTAGAGCATTTTGCAAAGCCAGACTCTCCTAATTCGAACTCTCTTTCATAAAGCTGACCAATAAATTATTTTTTATTAATTCCAACATCACTTTTTTACACATCTTTCAACGAAAATCAATAAAAACCATTACAAATCATTCTAAATCACCACTAAAATATATTCTTGGTGATATTTCCCAAAATATTTTGAATTATGTTAAAATAGTATATATTATAAAATTTTGAAAAAAAAATAATATGGAAAATTTTACCATAAAGCTAAAATAATGAATTTATCATTCTATCCTTAATTCAATTTATATAATTTCATTACTATATTCCGATTATGTTTACAACGGAATCAATCAGCATAGATTTGTAAAGAATACCTTCTATGTTATTTTAAAAATAAACAAGGCAGGATGCGGGGCAGCTAGTCCCTGCCCCAGCCCAATAGTCAAACAAAAAGTCCAAATCTTTAAGCAGTGTGCCATCAGAAACTGTTGATCTAGAATGTTCTGAGTCGTCGATTTGTTTGTTAGGTTACAAATAAATTCTGGCGTGGAGAAATCTGGTTGTTGTTGATTTTGCTATCTGCAATAGCTGTCTATGCCCACGATGATGCCTCAGGGATGCGTCTGCCATCGTATTAGCGATCCAGCAAGCAAAAATATATGCATAAGGGATCCAGCGATTTCAGCAAACCAACAATCCAACGATCTGAGCCACACTAGAAGTACCTGTAACTTTGAAAACTTACTTGCAAACAGAGCTGCAGTACAGGTCGATTTTCAAGCAATGTCTGAATGTCATGTACGTTAGAACGAGCTTTAATATTGCATCTCTTGAATCAAGGTTTTAGAACGAGCTCTTTGCATCTAGTTTTATCACACTGTGTTACACCTACTCTGAACATTGCTCACATGTACAATGATTCTTGCATCAACCATGATAAATGGCTTCTTTGCATCATCGTAGTCTTCTTTGCATTAACGGAGATCAAATCTTCTTGGGTGATAAAGATCATAGTCTTCTTTTCACAGAGATTGAGTTCTTCATAACATCACAGATAATAATATTTTCTTGGTGACAGAGAATAAGTCTTTCTTCGCTTGTTAAAGCAATTATAGTTAGACTAACTATATATATCAATTTTTATGTCTTACATTTCCCCTTTTAGTTCATTTGAGGTCACTTCTAATTTATTAAAGCGAATATATCTGTGAAATGGACTTTGGCAAGGACACTCAAAAAGCGAATGAAATCCTAGGTTAATGCCTTCAGTGTTGTAAGGGAATATTGTTCCAATGTGGCAATATTGTAGAGATTGTATTGATAGACATGAACAATACCGTTTTGATGACTTCACATAAAAACTGGTTACACGCAATGATAATTATATGTACAAAACGAAAACATGTGGATTGCAAAGGAAAGTTTATAAACTTAGCGGTGATATGTATATATACATATATATATCCTCAGTCCAGCAAGTTAGGTAGAATAGGTATTGTATATTTGAAGTAGGTAGAATAGCTATTGTATATTTGAAGGAAAGACATTTGTCAACAAAGGTTAGGGTCATCTACGTAGTGATATTAACCAACCATTATAATGCAAGCCTCATAGAACAGAGACTACGAGCCATCGAAATTCCCATACAAAAAATAGCATGAATGAAGATCTCAGAAATCATTATTGAACGATATTTGCAAAGTTTAATCATAAAACCCATCGTTACCAATATAACGCGTAAAAAAAAAGAAAGGAGTAATCTATATTAACCCAGTTGTCATTACACTATCGTATTAATATGATACATGGAATTTATTCATTCCAACTCCGTGCAAATGTTTGGATTTTGCTTTGCTACTGCACCGTATGATTATAAATGTATTTACAATGGACTCGACAATAATTACATTTTGCATTATGTATCAATTCTCTGTATCTCACTTTTATGAAACATTTTCTGGGTTTGTTCGAATGGCCTTGTGGCTGGATGGCTGCCAGTTGTTGGCGCTCGCCCTAATCTTCTGCCACCTATGGTCCGATGCCCCACACGGAGTTGGCGATGCATTCGATGTTGTCTCCTAGTCCGAGGGTAAGCCCTCTCTATCGGACGTTCAGCTGCTTCCCTTGTTCATTCAGGAGCTTGCGCTTAGGATCTTTCTGCATCTTCTCTCTGCAACCATCGCAACCTTTTTACTGTGTGAAGGGGGAAGGTTTTCCATACAAACTTTCCTACAGTCAAGCTTGTATCGAGGTCATAAGCTGCGGCCGCGAACAGGTGAGGTTCAGTCGACAGAGTTAAGATCTGAGTTCGAATTTGGTTCTCCCTTTTTTTTACATTCAGATTGATTTACACTGGATACTGGTAATTGCTAATGATGTCTCGTTTTTTGCAGGTTCCGCCTCTACCCCATGCTTGGAGGCTCTGTTGCTGACCTGTTCTTGCTTCACTCGCGCGGTCTTGGGTGACGGTCGCGGTCTTCAGATGTATGCCAAACAGCTCCAAGTTGCTGATGACCTCAGAAAACAAGGCCGCAGAGAGAGGATATTTACAGAGAGATACATAATGGATGAAGATCATCTAGCATAGCTCTAAATATACAGTAATTCAGTTACTCTGGTTTCAACAGTTAATTCGGTACTACTGCACATTTGTTTACCAGTTTATCATTGTGGGTTGACATTCTGCCATGTCTCTGCTTTTGTTCATTTGGTCGGCCGACTTTATCTGCCTAAATTGGTCGAAATTTTAGAAATTGCAAGCGATGGCTACTCGGAGCAGAAGACAGGTTATGATTATGGTGAAATTTTATTTTGGCATAATTTTTTGGCTTAATTTCATAAACGAGTTGAAACAGCTAGGTTTTGCCATTATTAAGCTTTGCTGGAGCTGGCAGCCTGTTTAATTAGATGAACGGCCACGGCTGCAATGTTTATCCTACTTCTGATGTATTAATAACATTCCACTGAATTCTTTAAATAGAAAACGTGTAGTATATTTTTCTTTTTCACACAACCACCTTGTAATCACTGCTTTACTTTGTTTTTTGTAAAAAGAGGAGCATTTTTGACCAATTTTGAGGAGCGGCTTACTGTTTTCTTCCCACCCCCTGTTTATTTGAATATTGGACGAGTTAATTTAAGGTACCTGAGAGCATATGTTGCAATTTAGTTGTTTAGAATTTGCTGTATTCGCAGAGATTGATGTGTGTTAGCGAGCAGGACTTGAACTGGTGTTGGTGGGTTTCGTTTTGTCGTCGAAACCGGTCGAACCGGTCGACGAGGCCTTCGGAGCCGTAGGCGAACTAATCGAAGGAACGGGAACGCCTGATTTTCAAAAACTACAGATTTGGAACCGAAATGCTTTGTCCTGATGAAATCAAGCAAATAGTTGTTTAAGAAAACCGTGATGCCTTAGTGTATAAACTCAAAAATTGTTTTGGAGATGTCTGAGTGTATAAACCTAAAAATATAGAAAACCAACCAGTAGAATAGGACAATCAAGGGTCGTCTATGAAATTTTTTTGACAATAACAAGATATGAGTATATAATGCGTTTGTTTTGGGCTAATATGATTTCTTTCTTTATTTCTTCAGCCCAACATAATGATGGATCTAGAAAGTTTGAAGCGTGAGCTAAATCATACTCTAGGCATGTTTGCTGTAGAGAGAGAAGAAGCAATGAAAGCGAAAATCACGGTGAGTTTTATCCATCTATCTTGCTTTAAAATTTATAGTCGAGTTTAATGTAGGATGAAAATCAGATATGCAGTTGTGGCTACTAGGTAGTACACTGGAGGGTTCATGTTTAGGAGCTCAATGCCACTGACAAGCCAATGAACTATCTCTCCGAGTCATGGAAGACGTGAGAAAAGTCGAGGAAGCAGAGAAAAGAGAAGAGATAGCGAGAACAATCGTTGCCGAAGAGAAAGTAATGAGTGAAATGGCCATTAGGATGGCTGAAAAAGCTAGACAACTTGCTGAAAAGGAGGCCCAAGAAAGAAGGGATGTAGAACTAAGAGCCACAATAGAAGCAAAAGAGAGAAAGAAAGCACAGGAAGAGCTTGAATCTACCCATCAAGGATACAAATATAAAAGATACTCAATAGAAGAAATTCACTGTCAGAAAATTCATAATTTTTTTTCTATGGGTAAAAGAAGGGAGAAAAATTCTGGACCTTTGCAGGCACTGATGGGCGGCGTGGTGACTTTGTAGGCGGCGGGCATACCTAGTTCTATTGCAAGCAGAGAAGAGGCAAAAGCTCCTCTCTTCCAGAAAGTAGATAAATAAAGTAGATAAATAGAAATTATCGCTTTCATGCAAATTGACACGGCACTGCAACGATGGTTTGACACGCCAGGTAATTTTGACACGACAATGATTGTTTGCGGTGGGCAGCAGCCATGGTTTAGCATAGATGATACGCATCAGTATTCCTAACATTAAATGTTAGGAGATTAATGCTAAGGGAAACATAGCATTAGTTCATGAAGGTGTGAAATGGCCTTAATCGCTTGTACTTTTGCCAATTTTACCGTAACTTTTCAGCTTGTATACCTTGTTTTGAGGCCAAATAAGATGAAAATGCTTTTAACCAATCAAAAGGGAAGGAAAATATAAAATATTGTATGGCATCGAAGAATTTTTTTTTAAGTTCAAATAAATTTATTGGTTATCGGGTTAGACTAATGCCCACCGACCAAAACCGATTTCTATAATCCCTGCCAGCCTGGAGGGCAGGGACTAATAACGAGAGAATGTAAATATTTTGAATCAAAATAGACGAATGAAACCATGATTCCGGAGAAATGTTATTTTTCTTAATGTATAATAAATATTAATTTCATATTTTCATTTTTCCGGTATTTAAGATAAAAACAAATGGTTATATATATATATATATATATATATATATATATATATATATAGATATATTATATATATATATATATAGATATATATATATATATTATTTAGAAAAATTGAATATTATTTAATTAACACTTAAAATAGAAAGAAAATGATATTATATAATTATATAGGTGAATTTGGTTTACAAATTTTGTGTATATTGAAGACTAATCATTAAAGTGTATTTCTTTTATAACAAACCATACTTTTATAATATATAATAACAAATATTACACTAATGAAGCTTAAATATATAATTATATAAATTAAAAAAATAAAATTGATGAATGACATTTTATTAGTTTTACCATTTAAACTTTTATTACACTATTGGAAAATATATCATTAATATTTCATAAATTTAAGATAAAAAAATGAAAATAAACATGTTTTTAGCCTTTTCTACCTTATTCCATGGGGTGCTAAACAAGATGATGGGGTGCTAAGACAAAATGAATTAGATTTTCATTAGATGTTATGTGATATTCATAGGTGTGTTAGCCTAGAGTATGGATGGAAGAAGGCAACTTTTGGGTGTGGGATTTCCAATTGGGTGCCTCATCATTATAAATGCATAGTTAATACATTGGGTGGAAAAGTTATGTGCAAAGTAGGAATGGAGGTGAGGTTTTTTCGTAAAATTTCCTCCATCTTGTTTCATGTGTGGTTGAAAAATTTTGTTTCTCTCTTGTTAAATGAAAATATTGGGCATTTATATCAACTCGTGCCTAGTTATTTGATAGCAATTGTAGAGGTACCAAATCTTCCTTTTGAGATATTGAATTTTTTAGCTTGTGGATTGCTTGTCTTGCAATGTTTACATGTCACTTGGAGGGTTATTTCTCTCTCGATAGATGTGTTTGATAATCAAAGGTTTTTAGTTAGTTACATATGTTTTATGTAGCAGTAGTACTTCAAGTTTGTGAATTTGGGTTTTCGTAAATTAGTTCATGCGAAATCCTATTTAACTATTTTGAGTTTCTCTTTGCTAATGAAACTAAGTACTTTTGGAACTGGATTTGTTTTTTTCCTATGTTTGGGTATCTGGAGATTTAATGTTTTACTATGGTGTTGAGGGATTTGGTTTGTTATGTCTCTACGATGTGTTGAATTTAGCGATGTATTGGAATTTGTTCCTCTAGTGTGACAATGAGGAGATGTTTTTTTAGTCTTTATGTCAGGGTTTCAAGACTCTATTTCTCATCCTTTTTCTCGTTTATCATGTAGAGGTTCTCTTAGTGGTTTTCCCCATTGTCACATTGCCATTGTACTCATGCCTCATCATTAGAGAATCATAGGAAGAAGGATGGCATGGGTATTTCATGTATAAGAGAATTTGTCATTTTCCATATGATTCAGTTGAGACGTTCTTTGATGTTGTTCGTAGAGAGGTGAGAAATAAAATCCTACTATTGGAGTTTAAAGTAGTATGGGAATGAAAATATCGCTCATATCCATATATTATAGGAGAAGATATTAAATGGGTTGTTGATTCTCGTAGATTCAACAAAAAGGAGGCTTCATGTCCTAAACTCGTTGGCTTTGCACCAATAAATTGATGCATTGTTGTGTTTAATCTTCAAATATAAGAAATTTAAGAAATATAAGGTGTATTCCTCACTAGAGGACATCATACATATGCTCCGAAGCCAAAGTATTTTCTTATATAATGTGGATTCTTGATTAGTCTAGATGGAAACCTTCCACGTGTCAGATTGAACCTCTAGTGACATTGATCCACCTAGTTATCCCATTGACCCATCTATTGATAGTGCTTAGGATATAACTATAATTTTCTCTTATCATGACTAGTAATATTTGGTATTAAGTTTCTTTTTCCTATCTTCGAAATCATTCTCCATGTATGGTCTCTTAATGGTGATGTCAACATGTTTTTGGCTCCTAATCTCAGTGCAATGGTTTGTTCTATTTGTATTCGAGCTACACTATTATGGAGAAACTGTTTTTGTCCCTCTTTTCAATTTTTTTTATTACACAATCCTGTAGATGGTTTCTTATTTGTCCAAATATGGGCTTGTTGGGTGGGAGGTGGTATTGTGGCCTATTTAGATATTTTGTAGGTGTCGTGTGAGCAAGGTTTTCAGTATCACATATGTGATAGGTTCCTAGATGGTGATGTAATACTGGTTGGTATTTTTTTCCAAAAATTGTTTTGTACATTTACATCATTACAACACTTAACTTTATTATTATGGGTTATGGGTTGGCTTCAATTTCACTCTGGGAAAATATTGTTATGGTTATGCTTCAGCGAGTGAGTTTTTGCTTTTGCATGGTGTATATGGACTAGTTATGTTGTTAATGGTTGATGTGAATTGTTCTTTCCTTCATTGCATGATTCATATTATGTGTGATAAAACTTACAAATTTGGAGTTTCTCTAAAGAAGGTCCTTTATACAACCATTTTATTGATATTTTTTTGGGTTGAGTGGTCTGTCAAGAACACTAGAGGTTATGGTATAAAGAATATGCTTCAAGTGCTTCGATTCAATTAACTTGTTAAGAATTATCATGTTTCCATCCTGGTGTGGTTTGAGATGGTTGGAAAATTACTTATTGTATATTTCTATCTTGAGGAGCATTCTTACTAATTTATCTCTTTATTTGCTGATATCAACATTGTATGGTATTATTTTTCATGTTTCGTAGGTTTGGATTTAAACATGATAGATCTGTAGTTTATTTTTGATAGTGAATATAAAGTGTTGCAGTTAAAAAACAAAATTTTATACTTTTATTAATATATATCTATATATATATATATATATATATATATATATATATATATGTATCCATATATATATATATATTATATATTATAGATTATATAGATATATATATATATATATTTATATATATTATATTATTATATATATATATATATATATATATATATATATAGATAGATAGATAGATAGATATAGTGTAATACCATTGGAAATGGTCATGCAAATAACATGTTATATGTGAGGAGACTTGAGGTTCAAATCCTCTATATTCACTTTTTCTTTGTGGAAGGGGAATACATATCCACCAAAAGGTTATCGTAGTAGCGGTAATTTGAAACACTAATATTAGTTAACATTATTATTACTTTTAATTATAATTCACTATAACTTATATTATATATAAGTGATATACATGAAATTTAATCAATAGTTGTAATCTATCATGCAACTCATCTTTTTCATTTAATTTAATTTATTTATTATGTATCTTTTAAGTTAATTTTCTTTGATTTTTTATCCACTCAAATTGAATTCCCAATGTCCATAAAGGGGGAAGTGGGGGGTGGGGTGGGGGGGCGGGGGTGTGGGTGGAAGGACCGTATTGTGGCATGCTTTCCCCATGCATCAAATGTGTGACATTAATTCTTTTATTTATGGGCGAGCTTGTCTGTCATTTCATTAATTTCTACTTTTACTGCTCATCATTGTTAGTGGTCTGGTGTTACAAGTTTGCGTGGGGGGCCGGTGGAGGGAGGGTATTGTGGCATGCTTCGCCCATGCATCAAATGAGTGACATTAATTCTTTTATTTATGCGTGATCCAAAATATTTTTCTTATAAATGTGTTAAAGAAATACATGCATAAATTGTAGCTTAACAAAGAAAACTTAATGTGCACATGAGATAAGAGGAGAAACACATAAAGCATGAAAGAAGGTGACAAGGCTTGATAATAGAGTTCGTTCAACTTGGACTACATCTCCGGGCCCTGCTCGATCAATGTGAAGGCCTTCATTCGTTAAGTGGCATGAAAAAGAAGAGTACAAGCTTTAGTTACAAGAAGGAGTATTATACCTCCATACTAAAAAATGGCAAAAAATTTCAGAACTCTGATGGAGAAACATACAGCTCCATTACGTTCGTCACATTGAGAAGTGTTGATACCATATAAAATTTGTCAAATTTTGACAAAGTGAAATTTCACCCTTCATGCAAAACTCTGCCTTGAACCACGTGCAGTGCCTCTTCTACCTAGGCACACTGAAAACTGCATTTTAAATAAAAATTGCGTGATGTATTTCCCAATAAATCTGTTAGCAGAGTTGGTTGTGATATGGTTTAATAGGGACAAGGTCGGAAGGTCAAACCCCACCTCCTCCTTTTACATATAACAAATCCCCTTTTAAAAATTTCATAACCATTTTTTCTTAAACTTAAGGTTTGGTTGGGTTGGGCCAGCCTTGGGTGGCCCGCACACCATACTTGTCTCCTTTTTAGTGGTCACACCCTCCATTAATAGGTTATTGTTTTTGGGTTGGTTCTATGTCCCAAGGGGTGGCCCACCCATGTTCATTGTTTATTGTTGGTTGTGGTGGCTCCGTGGGAGCAGCAGAGGGGTTGGGGTCATGGCTTTTGCCTCGCGCCTTTATGTTTAAAATTCCATGGCTAGGGGAGGGGTCGGGGGTCGTGGCCCAACCCTCCTTTGTTTCTCTGTTTGCATTGGGGTGGTGGGGATGGTGGCCCACCACCCTTTTTTTACTATTTTTTTGGTTAAAAAAATCAAATTGCGTGTTTTTGAAAATCTGATTTTGGATTGAAGGAGTCCTTTTAGAGAAGCAACAATTTTTCCCGGAATCTGGCCGGAGTTGGCCGGATTTTGTCCGCTGGAAAAGTCCAAATTTGCGCCTTCATTAAACCTGCCCAGTCATCAAAGGTCAACCCAAATTTCACTACCTCTATCTCCTTCATCTAGACTCAGATTAGAGTGTCATTCACACTGTTGGAATCAGGGCAACGAGCACTTCGATCTGACGTCAAGTTCATAGCCTTTCCACCACTTTGAATTTTGAGATTTTTCCATGCCACTGTATCTGAAGATCCACCTGGATGAATCCTCCCCATTGAGGAGTTGTTGGACTGCCAAAGGCTTTATCAATCAATTAGAAAGTGAGTAAATTGTTCCCTCACTCATTCTTTTTCCAGCCAGTTCTCCTTGCTCGGGTGCATCCCCTTGAAACCAACTCGAAGGTATTCCACATCTCCTCGTTGTGAAGTCTTGGTTCTTCTATCAAGGATGATGTCTTTAGGTAACTCATCGAGATACTCTTGTCCAAAGTCATTGATTGTAGGAACTGTGCCCACCTCCTTGGTGTCCATAATCAATGGTGGCTCATACAACTTTAATTTCTCCACATTCTATATGGAGTACATCTGCATATATATCAGGAAATTGAGATGAAAGGCATTGTTTCCAATCTTCTCCAAAATGGTGAATGGACCGTACCAGATTGGTTGCAACTTATTCCCTTCTCCCTTCATCCTATCCTTACTGATATGGAACCACAATTTGTCACCCACTTGAAATTGATGGTCGCCTCGGTGTTTGTCATATCGAGCCTAGTAATGGGCTTGACTTTTCTCCAACTGCTCCTATACTTCTTGGTGAATCATCTGGATTTGTTGAAGGAATTGCTGCACTTTGTCCCTGTCATTACGTCCACTAGAGTCATCTTCCCTTCCAAACATGAAATCAAAGGGGACTTTTGGTAGGTAACCAAAACATGTCTCGAATGGTGAACGATGTGTAGATGAGTGCACTGCTCGGTTGTAGGAATGTTGCACATATGGAAGATTCTCATCCCACAACTTAGGATGTTTCCCACAATAGTCCCGTAACAAGTGTACCACAGTGCAGTTTACAACCTCTGGTGTCTATCAGTCTGTGGATGGAATGTCGTGCTACATTTCAACTTAGTGTCCATGATCTTCCACATGCTCATCCAAAACTCCCTGAGAAAGCGAGAATCCCAATCTGACACAATTGATGTGGGCAACCCAAAATGGATCCAAACATGCTGAAAGAGAACATGAACAATATGCTCTGTAGTGATCTAGTTTTTACAAGGAATTAAAATACACATCTTACTAAAATGGTTAACGATGACATACAAATAGTCGTGACTTTTCCTGGACAAAGGAAAGCCTCCTACAAAATCCATCGACACACTTCACCATGGACGACTCAGAATAGGGAGTGGTGTGTAGAGCCCATGTTTTCTATTAGAGGGCTTTGAAACAGAACACATCACACAACCCTTTACATAGCGAGTCACAATGTTCTTCATATGATGGCAAAAACAAAACCTTTGTACATGACACAAAGTTTTTTCAATACCAAAATGACCAAACACAATGGAGGTGTGGGCCTCCCATATTACATGTACCCTTTCTCTTGTGGGTATGCATAATTTTCCAAGGTGATACAACAGTTTCCCCTACAAGTGATAGTTGTCCACCTGTGAACCGTGTGTTAGTTTTGCATTAATCTCCTTAAAGTCATCATCATTAGCATAATGTCTAGCATAACTTTCAAAAGACAACAAAGCATTATGCAAAATAACAGAAGAAAAAATAGGAGGGTGAGATAGCATATCGACCACTTTGTTGCTAGTGCCCTTATTATACTTTATTACCAAATGAAACTATTAAAGAAAGCCCATCCACCTAAAATGAAGAGGTTGCTACAACTTGATCTGTGACTAAAGATATTGCAAGGGTTGATGATCTGTATGGATGATGGTCTCCTTACCAATTAGGTAGTGTTTCCACTTTTTCACACTGTGGACCAAGGCATATAATTCATTGTAATAAGTGGAATAATTTATCACAGCCTAAGAGAAATTCTCAGAATGGTAACATATCAGCTTCCTTTGCTGCATCAATACAACTCCAATGGCATATCTGTTGGCATTTGTTTTGATCTCGAATGGCTGTTGGAGATCTGGTAAGGCCAAGACCAGTGCGGTGCTGATCTTTTCTTTCAATGTTTCGAAGGACTTATGTTGCTTTCCTTCCCATTGAAAGACTTTCTTTACACTTGTCAATGCGTGTAAAGCTGCTGCAATAATGGGAAAATTCGTAATAAATCTCCTTCAATACTGTACTGCACCCAAAAATTTGTGAACCTCGGTTACACTAGTAGGTTTAGGCCAACTTACAATTGCTTTAACATTATAAGGATCTATTTTTAACTGAGCATGACCAATAATATGACCTAGGTAAAACAAAGAGGTTTTCCCAAACTCACACTTTGACAATTTTACATAAAGTTTTTTGTTTTTCAATACATCAGACACTTTCTTCACATGACATACATGTCATTCCAACTTTTACTAAAGATAAGAATATAATCTAGATATACAAGAACAAATTCATCAATGAAAGGCCTAAGGAGATCATTCATGACCCTCATGAAAGTGGCTGGAGCATTTCAAAGTCTGACTGGCATCACCATCCATTTGAACAAGCCTTGTTTGGTCTTGGAGGTGGTTTTCCACACATCCTTCTTTGCAATTCATACTTGGTGATAACCACTATGCAAATCCAATTTGGTGAAATAGATAGCATTCTTTAACTGATCTAATAAGTCATCAATGTGGGGAAGAGGGTAATGATTTTTCACTTTGATTTTTTTTAATTCTTGAGAATCCACGCACATCTTCCATGTGCCATCTTTCTTTGGCACTAAGATAATCGATGAGCCACATGGAGAAGTATTTGGTCTGATGACCCTTGGTTCAATAGTTCCTGCACTTGCTTTATGATCTCCTCCATTTCAATGGTTGACATGTTGTACATGCCAATATTCGATAAAGGAGCGTCATGATGCAAATGGATCTCATGTTGGATTTCCATCTTCGGAGGTAATCCCCTTGGTTCCTGAAACATCTCATCATAGTTAAAAATTAGTTCACATAATTCCTTTTTATGCACATGATCACAACCCTGGAAAGCATCATATAATTCTGCATGTTTTCCCCTTACAATCATAAACATGTAACCATTACTAGAATTTACCAACCTCTTCATTTGTCCTGCACTTACAAGGTTGGCATTGATTTTAGTTTGATGATCCCTTAACTATATTCTACCCCGTATTTTGTGATTTGGTACTTGTTTTCATGGTGAAAGAAGATTGACTCTTTATCATATAGACATGCACTCCCTAACACCATGCCACATATATCCAATGGTATCACATCAAGTTTTACCTCATCCACTAACTTAGAAGCAATCACAAATTTAACCTTACACTTATTAGTTACATTCAATTTTTCTTTATCATGTATCCATCCAAGAAGGTAAGGTTTTGGATGTGGTGTAGTTTCCAAGCCTAGCTTCTTTACCAAGGACTCTGAAATTAAGTTTGCTTGGGATCTGGTACCAAATAGAGTTTCTAATTTTGTATGATTTATGATAACCCTAATATGAAATAGCTCAATTCTCTTTCATTCATTAGGAAGAGAATCATCTATTGAAATAGTACCTTCATGTGATTTAGAATTAACATGAGGTGTAAGAGTACCTTTTGTTCTTGCTGCTGTGATCAACACTTCATCTCCAAAATTGGATCCATGGTCTTATGGCACAGTTGCCACTGTCTTATGCTTGCCTTTTCCTCCATACTTATTTGCTCTCTTTTCCACGTATTGTTTCCAGCAATGATCGTTGTCATGAAATTACTTTTTGCAATGATTGTAATAAGGTATTCCTCCTTCATCTTTATTGGTTGATTCGATCCACTTCTCCTTTACTTTTCCTTTCACTTTGGGTTTTCCATTTGGAGGTTCCAAAGGTGGTTTCTTGAAATGTTCATGTCTTTCATTTTTGCCCCTGTTCCCAAGATGGATTGCCTTCACACTGGCGGAGTCAATTGTAGTTGGTTCAAACAATAATAATGAATTTCTAAGGTAACTATGTAATGATACAATATACTTATTTACTACTTCAGGCGAGTCAAGTGCAATGTCCAAATTAAGTTCCTGTTTCCTAAATTCCTCTGTAAAGCTTTGAACATCGTGATGTTTGCCTCGCCTTAATTATTGCCAATCCACTAAGGCTTTTCATTTATAACCCAAGGGATAGAATTATACCTTTAATGCAGAAATGAAACTAGGCCATGAGGAAAGAATATTACCCACACTCTTACTACTTTTCAATTTGCTCTCCCACCAAATGATAGCAGTGCTACTCAGCCGAAGAGAGTCCAGTTGAATCTTTACCTCGTCCTCATTGATCTACTGAATCTTGCAGTAGATTTCGATCTACCTAATCCAATTATTAAGCTTTTCTACATTACTTTCATTGTTAAACATGGGAAGGCCAAATTTGATGTCTAACTTAAAGGAAGGTTTCTTAGATGTATCCCTTGAATTTCTACGATTATGGTGATGAGAGGGGGTCCTTCGACACCATTTCCATGCACTGAACCTTGTTCTTATGGATTTCTCTCTTCTTCTTTCTCCAATCTTGAGAGTAACTGACTGAAATTCTCTGCCATTGTATAGAAGGTCTTTCAGAAATTCCACTCCTCTTCATGACGAGCCTCTTTATCTCCTATGATTCTCCTTCGATGTGCACACCCCGATTCGAGATCGAAATACTGTAGTTTCCCTTCACCTCTTCAGAGCATGTTTCTTGTTAGCATACAAACATGAAATTCACATCTAAAAAAATACCTTCTCTGATACCACTTGATCCAAAATATTTTGCTTATAGATGTGTTAAATAATTACATGCATAATTTGTAGCTTAACAGAAAAACTTAATGTGCACATGAGACAAGAGGAGAAACACATAAAGCATGAAAGAAGACAAAAAGACTTGATAATGAAGTTCTTCTGACTTGGACTATGTCTCCAAGCCCTGCTTGATCAATGGTGAACCCTTCATTCATTAAGTGGCATGAAAAAGAAGAGTACAAGCATTAGTTATGAAAACGAGTCTTATACATCCATACTGAAAAATGGTTGAAAATGCAAAACTATGAAGGAGAAACAGATAATGCCATTGCTTTCATGGCATAAAGAAGTGTTAAAACCATATAAAATTGTCAAATTCTGAGAAAGTGAAATATCGCCCTTCCTGCAAAATTCTACCTCGAACCACATGCACTACCTATTTTGCCTGAGTGCACTGAAAACTGTGTTTTAAATAAAAATTGGGTGGAAGATTTCCCAATAAATCTATTAGCAGAGTTCTTTGTGATCCTATCTAATATAGAGAAGATCGGGAGGTCAAACCCCACCTCCTCCTTTTACATATAACAAATCCCCTTTCAAAAATTTCATAACCAATTTTTTTTTTTAAACTTAAGGTTTGGTTTCGTTGGGCCCGCCTCAGGAGGTCCGTCCACGTACCTGCCTCGTCTTCAATGGCTACACCCTCCATTAATAGGCTGTTGTTTTTGGTTTGGGTGCGTGCCCCAAGGGCTGACCCACCCATGTTCATTGTTTGTTTTTGGTTGTGGTGGCTTCGTTGGTGCAGCGGAGGGGTTGGGGCCATGGCATCTCCTTCCCACCTTTATGTTTAAAATTTCATGGCTAGGGGAGGGGCTAGGGGTCATGGCCTACCAGTCCTGCATTTGTGTGCTTGTTTCGGGGTGGTGGGGTTGGTGGTCCACCACCCTTTTTCTTAATATTTTTTTTGTTAAAAAAAAAACAAATTACACATTTTTAAAAATTTGGTTTTGGAGCGAAGGAGTCCTTTTAGAGAGGTAATAATTTTTCTCAAAATTTGATTGGATTTGTCTAGATTCTATCCACTCAAAAAGTCCAAATTGCGCCTTCATTAAACCTGGCCCGTCATCAAAGGTCAACCCAACTTTGACTACATCTATCTCCTTCATTCGGACTCAGATTAGAGTGTCGTTCGCACTATTGAAATGAGGGCGATTAGCACTTCGATCTGTTGTCAAGTTCATCACCTTTCCACCACTTTGAATTTTGAGATTTTCCCATGCCACTGTGTCTGAAGATCCACCTAGATCAATGGGGGAGCTTGTCTGACATTTCATTAATTTCCACTTTTACTGCTCATCATTATTAGTGATTTGGTGGTATGATGGGTAGAATGGTTAGCCAAATGTAGGCTCTATAATTATATTCTTGAATATTTGGGATTGAAATCTCCTACCACATTATCTATCCTTCTTGTGAATCACTAGAGGGTGATGGCTTACTCGAAAAATGGTGGGCCTTGCTCCTCATGAACTCTCTACATTTAAGATGTTGATAATAGAGGGAAAAGGACATAAGAATCTCCAAACAATAGTGGGCTTGTAGCGAATCGCTTCCATTCGACCTTAGTGCTCTAGGAGATAAGGTGGATTCAATGGTTAACATTGATACTAAGATTTCTAATTTTTTTCTTTCTAGTTCATCTCTTAGGCAAGGTCCCTCTGGTGTCTTTCTTTGGGTATTATTATGTTTGGTATGTTGAGCTTTTTCCTATCTATTTTGGGGGTTATTTTATGGTTCAAGCTTAGGGGTTATAGCTACGACCTTAGTCCACTAGTCCGTGGTCTATCCTAGCCTTTGTATCTTTTGAAAATGTCTATTATGTGCTTGAGAAGAGTAGGGATTTTAGACTTTTTCTAGTCACACTCGAGGATTAGTGGCCTGCAACACTAGCTAATTTCCTTTATCCTCTATTCTACTTTGGGTGTTTATATTAGTGGTTAGTGTGGATTCCATCATTCAATTTTAGGGGTTTGTTTGTCACTCCCGATCTAGGTTAATGAACAAGATCTCTTTTCAGTATTCCCTAACATTTATTCTTCTTGCTATTCCCTCCTTGGCTCTTATTGTTTCTGGTTGCCTCCCTCATTCTGGTTGTTCTCGTGGATTGGGGGTCTACATCATTGGTTATTTCCTTGGGATTGAGATCTCTATTAAATTTCAAGGATGTGGAGATCATCCCTCTTAGTGAACTCTAGTAATTTTTGTAGCTTTATTTTTCATTGGGTTATGGTCAGTATGATGATGCCATGACAGCGTGGATGCATCTATAGGGGCACTAGGGAAAGGACTCAGTCTCGTTGGCCTTTTCCTCAAACTTTGACTATAGTGGAATCATAAAGTGACCAATTGCCAATCCACAAATTATATTAGAGAAGCAACATTGCTTAGAGGGGTTGGTAAACTGAGATAGGCATTTTGTATCAAATTCTAAATTATTAAATTAAATTATTACCATGCATTGTCTTAGTGGACCAACTCCTAAAGGTAAGGCATGATGATGGAAGCGTAGTTATTTCCTTCATTAATGACCTCCAATGAAATCAGTGGCACATGCAAGATAGTCTAGCATGTCACCAACGAAATTAATGCCACCTTTCAGAGAGCTTGGATCATCGAGATGGTTACTTCGGCCATATGGAAAAACATGTTCATTGCAAGTTCCAGTCACCACCTCCTCTTATTTCTTAGTCTTAATAGTGATCTGCTACATCTTATTCTTAATGGATTTCTAGTACTGTGTCCCTCTACAATTTTAGATAAAAAAATTGTTCTCTGTTAGCATAATCAATTTTGGAATTTTTCTATTGGGAAAAAAAATATAAAAACTATAAGGTTGACTTAATTTTTTATTAATAAATAGAAAAGAATGTAATTTTACTTTATAGATGAAAATTTCGGATTACATTTTTTATTTTTATTTTTATAATTAAGTTGATATGTGTCTCTAAAATTGATTTTATTTTAAGTTATTTTAACTTTTTTAAGTTAGTGCTCTTTATTTTTCTATCTATACAAAATAATATAAATAATTCACAAAAACTTATTTTTTATAATTGAGTTGATATGTGTGTCTAATTAGATAGTGTCTGTAATGTAATTGAATTATGGATAATAGGTATTTAATCTTAAAAAAATATTTATAAAGTATTTTCACTAATAAATAAGAATAGAAATCTTTATATTATCTCAAACAAAATAAGCCCCTTTTTCAGCTTAATTAAAAAATTAGAATAAATTTCAATTTAACTTTATATATATATATATATATATATATATATATATATATATATATATATATAATGAAATGAATTATGGCTTATTTGAGCCATGGCATCTTTATCCCATACAATTTAATGAAAAAACATGTATAGGTTAAAAACATTCATGATATGACGTCGAATCTCTATCATTAAGAATGATGTTTTCTTTTTTAAATGTATATATGCTTAGAAATAATATTAAAAATAGTCTCGTATGGGGTTGAAAATGTGTGAGGAGCAATGTTAGTAGTTGTGTGAGTGTACTACTTGGTTAATATATTTTATGCAGTGGTTTTGGAAAGTTAATATGATTGTGTTTGGGGTTTGTGACATATCAGGTATAATGTTTTGCTTCAACTCAGAGAATATTAGAGGAATGGCTTCATGGGTCAAGGAAAACATCTCCACCTTCTCCTTAAGCTTTGTTGCCTAGTGTTGGTTTTCATTTCTCCTATTGCATGTGTTCAAAATTCCTCTATCACTTGCGCTTCTATCATATTCAGTGGTTCTTCAGGGATTAGATATATATATATATATATATATATATTATATATATCTAGGATCTGATGAATCCTTCCCTATCCTTCTGTCTCATTTAATGGGTGCTACTCTTTTTATGGTTTCTCTTATTTCCTGGCCTCACAAGTCTTCATGGAAACATGCCAACGCATGCCTAGTAAATTTGGTGGTTATTTTATTGCGTAACATTCATCTCATCTAGTCAGACCCTTCTCCTATCACTCAGTGGCTTCTGCTTTTGATGTAATTTGGTTGGAGATCCATCATGAAATTCTCTTTCTTGAAGAATTGGAAGGTGGTGATCATCCACATACTTCAAATTTTTAACTTGCACGTGTTTGAGTCAAATGGTTTCCCATCTTGGGTCACTTTCGGAAATAAAGATTGAATTTCCCTAGTTTTTTTTGTAGCTTATGGTCAGGGAAAAGTTCATTGAGACATAATGTATTTTCCTCTCTAGAGGACATTGAATGTATGGTTTGAAGCATGCACTTTAGTTAGAACAATGTGGACTCCCACTTGGAAAAGGAGGAATCTATTCTGATTTCTACTTCTCGTTCAGGATATCCCATGGACTCTCTTGTTCATAGTGGAAATATGCTTGCTCTAGCCTCTTCTAACCATGGCTCTTCAGTTTCCTATCCATGAGATTCTATGGCATCTAGCCTTGTTATGGCATATATATATTGTTTGGAGATAGCAATTGGGTATTATGGCTATATACATGTGCATATCTTGGTTGTGTTGGGATTGGTTTTTTTCAGTGGTATTGTTCTTCCAATTTGTGTTTGAACAATGCATCCCTAATTTAATGCCTATATGTTTTTTATAGTCTCTATCTACTCCTATGTGTCTGTTCTTTATTCATGATCGTATATTGTTGAAAGTTTGGAAGTTGAAGGAAGTTTTGGTGGTAGGCATTCATCTCTTCATGTAGCCCAATGATTTTTTATATAATGTTTGTATGGACTTTCATGAGGTTATTTGTTCCTAATGTTGCGTATCTCTAATACCATGGACTTCATCTAGATAGCTTCTCAAATGTAATCATCGATGTAGACTTCACATTTTTCTAATAGAAATCTGCGTGTGTTTATCTACCAAAAAAATTAATATTAATAGTAATTTAAAGTCATTTTAGAATTTTATAAACTTTTGTGATTATTTTAATGTTGATATTATGAGATATATCATAAAGTAAGTATGTTGATATTTATAATGAATTGATTACTATAAATATTTACTAACCATTTAATTTATATAGTTGAATTAATTATCATGTTATCTATTATCAATAAAAATGAAACTTGGTATATTAATGTTACATTAATATTTTAAATATATATAATTAAATTTATATTTTCAATAAATATTTATAATTATTTTAATTGAATCAATTAATTTAATTAAATATTATTAATTAACTATAAATAAAATTTATTTTTTATATTTTAATTAATTATTTTTATCACCCATTTCAATATATTTTTTTTACTTAAAAAAAATCTTAAAATATTATATAGATACATAATTTTAACATCTTTAAAATTTAAATAACTTTTTAATCATTTTATTTTATAATAATATTACTTTATATTTCTCCAAGTTGTACCAACAATGACTCTCAGCCAAGAATGAATTTCCATTACTTTATATTTCTCCAAGTTGTACCAACAATGACTCTCAGCCAAGAATGAATTTCCATCCACTGATTGAATTATAGTAAATTATATTTGAAGTTTATTCTTTTTCAACTTACTTTCATATAATATTAAGATGATGAAAGCTATTTGTATTTTAGATGACACAAATAAAATAAATACACAGTTTATTTTTATTTATATTTATTTTCTTCTAATGAATTTTTAATGTAATAAAAGTGACCATGTAAATTTTTAGGCCAAAAGAGAGAATCAATCTTTTTGTGTGAGTTATATCATAAATTTTTGCAAACTTTTGTGTAAAAACATATAAGATTATAAAATTAATATTAAATTTAACAATATGTAATTTTTTGAATTGTTTTTTCTATTTACTTTCATTGACCATTAGATAAAATCTTCATCATTACATAGAGTAACTTTAGTAAAAGAATAGGAAGTTACGTCAAATTAAATACCATTATTGTAGCATTTTAACTTAATTTTTTTGATGGAAACTTGCATAATTTCCATGTTTCTTTTAACTAGGATAACTAATCACATACATGATAATGGAAAGTTCGTGTCATGCAAGGAAGTAACATCACTAAAATAGCATAATAGTGAATCTCATCATTGAATATCGATATACCCAAAAATCCTCGTAGGGTGAAAACCAACAAACGTTAAATTTTATTAAATGATTATGAGGGTTTTCACCCCTCACACAAAGATTGTAATGGAGTCCATCCCTTGATCATTGCTCAAAATAATATTACAAAGAAATATGATCTTTAGTACAACATGACTAGATACAAGCTATTATGATAATCATGATATAATTTTTCCACAAATCCTCAAACATTATGTCTTTGTGGCATGGTCATTCCATTAGTGGATTATCTTGCAGTTGGAATTCCTTCAGTTTGCATGGACCACTGGTTATTTGTGATACCAAGAGTTCCAAGTTGGTCATGCTATCTAATAACTTCCTTTTAAAGCTCCAAGGATTCCATGTCAGCTAGTTTCTTCTTGATGTTAACAATGCTAAGTTCATCATTCCCTTCAATAATTCCCCTTCAAAGTTCAAAGGCTATCACACCAATCATTTTATTCTTGATTCCATAGGGGCTAAGTCGGTCATGACATTCAAGAAATTCCATTCCAAGTTCCAAGACTACAATGTCAAACATTTTCTTCTTGATTCCAAGTATTCCAAGTTGTTTGTGTCATTCAATAACATTCATTAAAAGTTCCAAGGGTGCCATAGTGCTTATTGTTTAATCATTTGTTATTACGAGGGGAAAAACTAGGTGCGACGATAGATACTTCTATCCTCTCTGGAGTCATCCTCTATAGTGTGACTAATGGTGCTATGGATCAAGGAGCTCGCCTTGATGCATGCCCCCTAGTAAAATAATCATGACCAACAAAATATGAGGTACTCCCCATCAACATCATGATCTTTAAGGAAAAAATATCTGAACACCTTCTAGCTGAAGTAACCACTAGAGTGTTGGAAGGTGGAATCAAGGACACTCTCTCACCCCTCCCATAATTTTCCATATATCTATAAGGCCATACCACCCATGTGTGAATTGTTCATCCAAATAACCAACCCATGTCTACATCCAACTAACATATCATTAGTATTCTTTTGTAGCGGTTACAAGGACCCTCCAAAAATTTTCCTTCACTCCATTTTGGATCCTCCCTCCTTAAACCTTACCAGCTTGTGTTGCACTGCTAAGGCACCTGTGTTTTCATTTGATTTTTTTTCTTTCACTTTATGGCTTTTGTTTTCTTACTTCCTTGTCATCTAATCGCAAGTTAACATCATGACTTGGTTTCTATCTAGTTCTAGCACAGACTTGATGACCTGTGCAACCCTTGAGGGAAACCAACCTTGGTCTCAAGAAATGCGCAGTGAAACCCAACAGTGAACATAGGCTATAGAATTATGCAGATCCATATAACAACTTGTCTTCAGCTAAGAAACTGTGAAGAACAGTCCAAGCTAACAAGTGAGTCTTTAGCTTTAGAATTACATAGAGCTAACTAACAACCAACCTTCACCTTAGGAATTGCACATTTAAACCCATAGAGATCACTCAAGTCGAGAACTGCACAAAGCCAGTTGACAGCCTACCTTCAGCTGAGAAATTACGTAGAGACTAAGAGGCAACCTAGAACCACTCTGTCAAGAACTTGCGTAGAACCATACTGTGCTTACAAATTGTCAGTGCATGAATGAGAGAGTTGCCTGGTCCTCCCCATGACTACACAATATTTTTAGGTAGTGCATGGCAGGATTCCCAAAAAGCAAGAATCTAAGAGGAAGACCATCCATGAGAACTACGGAATCTATTATCAGCTTCTCAAAGGTGACACAACTCCATATTTTTAAGTTTTTGATAAGTGTTGTTGTTGTCCTTGATCTTAAGCATATGCAGCATGAACTCCATTTTCTGAAATATATGTAATGGATGTCTCTAGAACTCACTTATGCATGCGATTATCAAGATCCATCTTCCTTAGGAGATCTAGGATCCTTTAGAGCGTTGTCATCACTTTTCAAAATGAGTTTTTCTTTTATTTCCTTTTGTTGGTTTTTCTGTTGCTTTGGTTTGTTTAGCTTTTGAGAGTGTCATCTCGATGATTTTGTTTAAAAACCATTAGCATTTTAACTTGTTTTAGCTTGTATAAGTGTTGTTTCGTGATACACATTACCTTCCCCAAGCGTCGCATGAGTTTTCCCATTTTTTCACCAATAAGCATCATGGGGTGACTCCCTTTGCATTCCTCATGTTCCTTTAGTTTGATCCATTGTTGCACTTATTTTACATGCATACATCTACACTTTCTGATATCTTCACTCATCCTTACATCATCATTCAAATATGCTTATTTTCACACTCCTCATGGACAGATTTCGGCTCCATGTACCTAGGTCTCACATTCACTTGCATGCACTGAGCAATCTGGAAGCTAAAGCCCCTGCCTTGGCTTTTGGAATTGCACATGGGTTGTCTTACATTGGCTTCAACTACACACTATGCAGTTAGAGTAGCCAGTCTCTAGGTTAGTCATTGAGATTGCATAATGCAAAGTCTTTCCCAACCCCTATCCTAGGCTTAATTGCACATTGCGCAACTCCATTCAGCAGGCTTCTACACTGATTGTCTAGACTGCGCAATCTTCAGTTCCCACAGTGAGTCAGTCACTATTTTTCATTCAAAACTATATATTTTCTTCCATTAGATGCTTTAGTTGATGCTTAATCATGCTATAAAGTTATATTTGTAAGAGCTAATGTTTGCTTGCCATGAGTGTCTGTTATGTCCCATAGGTACCACACTCGTGCAATGCTTCTCTCTAGATGTCATTCTACTATGGCACAAAAGAGGGTTGCTTCAAGATTGACCATTGAGAGCAGTACTGAGGAAGGAATTGAGCAAGCGTGTGTTTACTTCTCAATTATGCAAATTCCCAATTGTTTACAGAAAAGTAGTCAACACTAACATGGCAATAAAACCAATGGTAGTGGAAGAAGGCAGGAAGCGAGTACAAGATTAGGGAAAAATGAAATTGCTGACATAATAGAGGGATGACAAAGTTGCAGAGTGAAAGTGCATTCAGTCTTCATGCTGGTAGCTTTAATAGAAAAAGCAAAAGTAACCACAAGACACAGATAGCAGAGAAGGGGAAGATAAAAGATCAAATCTTATAGGTAGAAGAAATAATATCACAATAACTTCAATGGCATTTGAAGGAAGAACACGAGTTGAGAAGAAAAAATAGGAAGAAGAAAAAAGGAAACACACAATGACAGAGAAATTATTGTAATACAGGTTGATGAGATGGAACAATGAGTCGCTGAAGAAGAGAGTGAACAGATGTAGGCTCCCTCACCAAATCTAAGCACAAGGACCAAGTTCGCTAAAGCTGAAAAGTTACATAGAGTAGTTGATGCACGAGGCCAAATAGTGCTGACTTGCAGCTGAGCGGAGACAACATGCAGAAGTATGTGGTGGTCCAACCACACTGAGGACAATGTTTCATAATGTTTAGGATGAGATGGACACAAGTTCCAAGACCACATGCTCGGATGCTATGGAGTCAAGAGTCCACCTTCAAAAAGATAACATCAAGACATCACAACATAATACCAAGGTTGGCATCAGTATGTGACTGACTAGAATAAAGTGGAGGTTTTTGAGTTGGTCTTTTCCAACACTCCAGAGTTATAGTGTTCTGTCTTGTTAGGTTGTCTCAAACCTATTTTGTCCCACATGGGTATATGTGGAAAATCTATATTATTGTAAATATGTTGTAAGTGAAATTCCAAGTGTCATTAGTGGAATGTGAATAGTCACTATGTAATATAAAGAGTCATGAGGGTAGATGAAGAGTCACAAAGGGGAATGCCAATGGTCAACCCATCCTTTGCTATAAATAGAATGTCATAACAAATAGAAAGGAATTTTGGGAGGCAAGCTTTTGGCTAGGTATTGCTTAGAGAAAGCTTGTAGACTATTGTGAGGACCCTTGGCTTCTCCACAACATAGGCCGAGTAAATATATTTGGAGGAGTGGGCGATGTTGACTATAATTTTTCACTATTGGGGCTAGTGGTTGTCACTGTGTATGTATGGATGAAACTTTCACTTAATAATATAACTGAGCCATCATGTTTTCATGCATATGTTTTCTTATAGTTTGACTATTGTGGTGAATTTAGAAATGTATGTCATGTGACTTATGCATTTGCTTATGAACTATTTTGTATACGATTGTACGAATCATGTTGAAGAAATGTTGTTTTATTAACCCGTCACTTCAAATTATGGACTATTCCACTTCCAACCTATAATGTCATTTAGCTCGTGTGTTCCTTCCAGGCTGTGTACTACCACAAACTTCTAAGCGACACACATTCCTTTCCCTTTTGTGGGTTAAAACCCCCATGCATCTCACTTGACTCACTGCAAGGTCACACACTTTCTTCCAACAAAGTTATCTTACTTACCTCTATGTGCTACCGTAGTCAAGGCACTACTATATTACCCATTGTTGGGACTCCTACTCCAAAAGGTCTGAGGTCAAGTTGGGTCTTCTTACCAGGGAGATCCTCTGACGTGTTGGCGGGTCCAACACCATCCACATATTCAAAATAACATTTTAAATTTAGATTCAAATTTTGAGACAATAATATGCAACTCATCATATGTAGTGCATCCAAATAATCTTATGTCACACTCAATAATCATTAGAAGCATTTATGCATAATAATAGTTACCGATATACTCGTGTATACTAAATCATCATCATCATGACAGAACCATTAATTTCTTGTTAACTATTAGCAAGAGCTTATGTAAATGGACAACGTAATGAATCCATCGCATTACTAAACATAGTCATAAAGACAACTATCATGACTATTATTATATATAATATCAAACTAAAAAATAGTTATTATCACATACAAAAATAGTAAAAGTAAAATATCAATATCCTCAGCATGAGGTCCTCAAAGAATAATGTATCATCCCTAAGTCTTACGTTAAGGTTAATTTCATATAGGGATCAATCAACAAGAGGGGGACACTACACCCTACGATGCAACTAATTGTTATTAATAATTAAATTTAAATTTTGGAAGCACTATTCCAAAATAGACATGCCTATCAATGTAATTAAGAGACACTCATAACAAATAAATAAAATGAGATTTAAATTCAAAATGACAACTACAAAAATTTGGAAATTCACTGCTATGATTATCATGTCACATCACGTTCCCCAAATCTCCGTGCTCAGACAACAAGCAAGGAGTGGAAAATGTTGCATGCCAACAATGTATGAGAAATTAAACTGAATAAATGGGTGGAAACCATTCCCTAGATACACTGCATGCCATAATAATTGCACCTAGTTGACTAGGTTGCAGGGATGGATAGGAAAATTAGATTACAAATGAGATATGAATTTTACCATCAAGGTTGATTATGACATTCATTCCCTTTACTTCTCTTTTTTTCAAGTGGATGGTCATTGGGGTTTGAGAGAGGCAACTAGAGTTAGGTGACTTCAAGTCAGAGGTTGAGATTACACAATTTTATTTATCATCATGAGGGAAAGGGTTCTAGGTAGATAAGTTGGCAAGGTTGTGGCTACCAATCTCTCGCTCCTTGGCATGGTTAGGCAGAAGAACAGTTCTATGTGGAGATGACAATGCATATCTGTTGCTTCATTGTTGACATAGAGGATCGAGAGAGCAGAAAAATAGTAAATGTCCACTATGTCATCTTTTGTTTCCTTGAAAGATAACTTTGGGAGTAAGAACAAGTGAGGGAGAAAGATGAAGGAAGAAGTGTTGCACTCAACACCTTCTTGGTTGACACATGCACAACATTAATAAATCAGTAAAAGACGATGGGAATTCTGTTTCACCCTCCTCCCACTCCTCTGACATCGTCTAATTTTAATGTAGGTCATGAAGCAACTAATTCCTCCCATTAGGGGAAAAGCCTGTTTGATTTGATCAACTAAAACCTCGATCGAAGAAACGAAGGGTGGCCAATAACCATAACTATTCAAAACCAGTAGGGTAGATTTTAAACTTAGATAGCAAGTCGAGTTTTGAGAGGTTAATCTATGGAAAACCCTCATGGAAAGAGTTGAAATACTAATGTGGAAAAGTGTTCATAAAATGGCAGTGTCCGCTTTAGCTTCCTAAAGGATACAACGACCTCTTACCTGGAGCAACATGAACAAGATAAGAAGGAAAAGGCTCAAGAAGGCAAGATTCCAAGGGTGAAAGAATATAAACCAAGATCGACGAGGGCATGGAACAACCTAAAAGGCCTACTAAATTCTGAGGATTAACATTATGAGAGTTTCAATAGAAAGTCGTTTAGTTGCTCTTGTCTACTTAATTTCAATTAAGTTTACTTTGTTTTTGTGTCATTCTGGCACCATTACGGTTCAACTCTTAGGGAGACCATGTAGTTTCCCTCTCATATATGAGAGGTGGTCTCCCCTATTCTCTTCTTAGATTGTATGTCTTTTTTTCTACAAACAACTACGAGATGCACACTATTCTCAATCTCCATAACTCTATTTTAAGTAAGGTTTTCAAAATATAAAGATTTTGGCTGGTTTAAAAAAAAATCATATATTTTTTTTCACTTTTTCCAAGATGCTAGGCTCATTACATATTATTTACCTATTATTGTGGAACTATCTTCACTCAGGTTTAAGTTTCATGTCCCTTAAATGTGTAAGATAAATTGAAAATCAAGATTGAAAGTCCACCGTCAATATTAAATATTTTTATTATAATATATTTTATGCTATTTATTTATTTATATATATAATTATACTTATTAATAATAAATATTCCGGTTTTTCTTTATTTTAATATAGAAATTAATGTTAAAATATTTAATATTTTATTTATTTTATATAATATAGCTATCAGTCAATATTAAATATTTTTATTATAATATATTTATGCTATTTAATTATTTATATATATATATATATATAATATATATATATATATATATATTATATTATATATATATATTATACTATTAATAATAAATATTCCGGTTTTTCTCTATTTTTATATAGAAATTTAATGTTAAAATATTTAATATTTTATTTATTTTATATAATATAGCTATCAGCGTCAGGGAATCATATGTTTACTTCACTGAGTTCTATACAAATCATCTTTCAAAGCAGGTATAAAGCACGTTAAGGGCAATGAATGGGCAACACACACGATTCATGTCAACGAGCGTGAGACGACCCCAGGAAAATACAAAGGAGGATGAGAGGACCCCAGATAAATAGAGTCCTGCCTCTTATATGTCTCGTTAAAATCAAGAATCTGAATAAATCGAAATCGAATGACGGCCCATTTATAGAGTTGAAATTATCCCTACTATTCACGGCTGATGACTGCGAAGCATAAATTGCCCTAGCGTATTCAATAGGGCTGCGTTCTTGATGCAGAATTCACCAAAAGACGTGATTTTGACTCCCCGCATATGACAGCTTATGACGACATTCTTGTTAATGATATTATAATATAATGGTGGAGAATGTCTCGTCCTATCCATCCAGCATATTCATATCCTTGTAAAGTCTCAATAATATAATGTAGAGATTCGGGATGTAGTCATAAATCCTACTTACACGTTTCTTCTTCGTGCATTACAACACAGAATAATATCGATGTCCACATCTCAAAAATTTGACCCCATATGAACACTCATGTTGTGATTAAATGGAGGTTGGTGGGATCCAAGGAGAGAATCAACATAATTCCCGTGAATTATTGTGTGTCTATTTCTTTGAAAACTTTCCTGAGCGTAAATGCTTATATTCTCATCATCTATCGGTCCTTATTTTATGTTCCATTCAGTGCTGTCGGTTACAGCGACGACACCGTCTTGATGTGATATTGTATTTCACATGTCTAGCATTTATTGAATCATTAAAGACACGGTATACATCGATGTTAAACATAAAAATTGGTATAAATTCATTTTCGTAATGAAATTACGCTTTGCTGTATTACATGAAAGGCATATTCTTTTTTTTGGGAGAATAATGGCTTATGAGGTTAAGGATATCCAAAAAAATTCAGATAGAAGGACAAAAGCTTTTTGCTTTAGCTATTTTGAGCAAACTCCAATTACTTATGTGATTACGATCCTGTACTGTCATGCTTTCTCACTGTGCTTGTGTATTTATGCAGAGTTTGACAATATATTAGATTTGTTTGATACAAGCGGGAAACTATGTCGAATCTCAAACATGAGAGTAGTTATATATGATATGGAGCTGAGGTTTATAATATTATTTCTAATACTATTAGGTTTATATTTTTAAGATTAGGTTTAGATTTTATATTCTTAAGTTTATATTTATTAATATTAAGTTTAGGTTATATTAAATATAAAGTTTTAATTTTTTAATATTGATATAAGTTTATAGGCATATATCAATCATATTTATTAATATGATAGTGACATTGATTTTTATTTTTTTTTAACTAATAATGGTTCTTTCCAGAAATAAAAGAATATAAGGGAGATGTTACCAACCATACACAATGACGTGATGAGATTTTTTATATAAAAAACATCTTAAAATAGACTATGGTATATTAAAATAAGTATGTGATAAGAAAGAACCATATAATAGGAAATAATTTGAATGCAAAACCTACTAATTTTTGGAAAGACATGTTTTAATTAATAATTCTTTTAAAATGAGCATGTAAATTAATGTAACTATATAAACTAAGTTGTTGATTTTTTTTATAGGCATTAATCCATAATAAGCATTGAAATATTTAAGTCATCATTCCTCTCAAGTTGGCTAAATTAAAAACTAAAAAACATTATTTAAATAATAATTCTTTTATAATAATAATTAAAGTTAAAGTTATATTGATAAAAATAATTAATATATAAATTAAACGTATATGTATTTTAAGAAAACATATAATAAGATTCTTAACCATGAACATTCACCTCTCTTTAACATAGATATTGTTATTTGTAAACCGGCTTTGTTACAATATCATGAACCAATACTATGACTTATCGATTCCATATAGCTTAAAAACCATAGCCCATTTCATATAACTTTCTATCATACGACATTTTCTTTTATTTAATATGTGATTTCCCTATCTGGAGTTGGAATCAGACTTTGTCAATCAAAATAGTCAATCAAAGAGGAAGGGCCAAGCTAAGAAGAATCCACTATTTAAGATACAAGAATAGGGCCCTGTTAAAGCTAGCTTGAAAGGCTCACTGAAGGGGATCTTCCTATGTCTCTAGTGTCAATACATGCATTTGAACGCTCTATAACCCCATTTTAGAGGGTTTGGGTTTTCTTTTTTAGCTCGATTTGAGGGGTCTTGCACCCACCCTCTCTTTCCTTTCACTAGGGGAAGGGAAAGGAAGCCATTATCAATAGGCGAGTTGTAGGAATTGACAGGGTAAGTTCCTTAGATAGAACACCAAAGGACATCATTGATAAACATATCACAGATTTGTACACCAGTATCCTTGACATGGTTAAAACCCTCAAAGAGGGAAACAGTCCGTAGCCTGAGCCAACGTAGCCACTTCAAGAAATTTATTAATATAAAAGAAGGAAAATTTACATAAGATTTTGTCATAAACTATCACCTTACAAATGACCCTCCATGCTCTTTAAATAGAGATCATGGACCAATCAGGTGTTAAACCATGGATCAAGTGTCGGTACTACAAAGGAAAGAATGAAACGTCAGATCACATCATGTCCACAACATATCATGACCATCAGATTGTAAGTTACAAAAGGTACATATTAAAGAGACACACTTTACCAAACTATACATTAGACGAAGTTATACTTAATTATTTCCTATGTGTCGGAATATCCTAACATCCCCCCTTACGAACAACTTGGGATAGGATTGAAGGATGTACAAAGATGAGACAATAGGAGAAGGAAGAAGGCATTAGTTAGTCACAACTTCCTATACTCCAACCATAAATTGAAGTTTGGAAAACTTCGCCTCTGTGAGAGCTTTTGAAAAGATGTTTGCAACTTGATCATCAGTTGAAAATACTGTACTTCAAGAACATGGTCGTGAATGAGCTTTCCGATGAAGTGCATGTGTAGTTTAATGTGTTTTCTGCATTGATGTTGGAATCGATCTTTGCATAGTTGAATGGTAGGGCTACCTCACAATACATTAGAGAGAACCTTTACATAAACTTGTTATCATGACCATCGCACTCGGGCTGACTACTCCTTTCAGCGTTGTACATGTTATTCCTTCTTGTATGTGTGAATGCCACATACATGTGGACTTCTCTGTTGGAAGTTGTGCATATCTTGTTGTGTTGTGTGTCTCTGACAGAGTTGGGAATTTTGCCTTTCGACTAGAGACTTACTTCCACCCTCCCTCTTTGTGGTGAAAGAATCTTGACACAAGCAACACTAGCACTTAATAGGCACATGACCTTCACTGTTCGAAGACAAAGCAAACCACTCTCATGTGCTGACAAGCAAGAGTTAAGACAAACATTTAACATAATGGCAACTGGGCCATGAAACCAGATGGGACTCCTACATTGGCCAGTCCATCATCATCAACAAGCATCTTGGTCCCTTAAATTGCTACCTACATTCGAAATAATTACAAAAAAATATCTCAATGATAGATTCTCATCTGGAGAGATAATGAAGACTCAAAGGAATTGTTCGTCAGCCAAGGTTAGAATCTCAAAGCGAACAAGAATAAAAAAGATGCAATTTTAGATAGCCATGAAAGTAGATTGAAGGTACCAACTTGTCAGACAATAACGGAACGATGAAAAACCCCCACGCTGTTGTCCATCTGAAATTGTAATGGAGGGGAAATCACATAACAATCCTTACCTATCAACAAAAGAAGCATACAAAATTCTTGGACTAGGGGAGTGGTAGAAGACAAGAGAGGAGAAAGCTTAAAATGATGAGAGTATGAATAGAAAAGAAAAAGAGATTCACCTGTAAGGAAGATGATAACAATATAGATGGTTGTTGAAACTCTGCAAACATTGACTCATAACAAATAGCAAGCAAGATGGGGAGTCATGATCACGTAGACTACAAGAACCATGGTAGAAATAACTAAAATAATAGTGACATAGGGGAACGAGTAGCGTAACCTATTTTTCCTAGGTGACTGTATGTTAAACCTATCTCTGGCCACATCCCAATTTATAGCGAGCAAAGGGTAGGACAGAGGGCTTTTTGCATAAGCAAACCCAAGCCCCTAACGAATTAATCTAATTAAAGTATGTGCCACAATGTATTGAAAGAGAGATGAAGAGGTTGTAGATTCATCGAAGAGCTGCAATTGCAATATACCTATTCGCGAGAAGTGGGCATAAACACCCAGAGGTATTATAGGCACCATTGCAGCAAGGTACCTACTACCTAAAATTTCAACATCAAATAATAGTTAGGCATATGAATAAACATTAAACATTGTAAACACATAAAATAAAATTAGGATGAGAGGGGTATCTACAAAGAGGGTAGAGGAATTTGGTTGATCTTTTGAGTAGTATAGCAAGCTGCCATGAAGGGTAGAAGGTGTGGCAGGTATCTACCTCTGCGATTGCCAGCTAAAAACAAGCAAATGAAACTACAATGTGTCAACTTAGGGCAAGCTTTAAGGTTAGAAATTCCACCAATCCAAGAGAACCATTGATCCAAACCAAAATTATTTGCACCATTCATATTGCTCTTCCACCCTCAAAAAATGGACTAAGTTGAGAAATGTGAATTCCATGCGGTCCTCGCTGAGGTGGAGCTCCGTGATTAAATGAGAGAGGCAAAGTATAGGCCATGGGGGTGCACCTTAAATTTTTGACTCAATGAAACTTTAATTGAGGATTGAATGAGTATGTACAAGGTGCATATAAAAATTAAACATAGAAGAAGTGGATGGTGTAATCTTTAATGATCACCAATTAAACACAAGTGGTATCACAAGGGAGGGATTGAGTTGTCCCTCATGGGGCATGTAGTCCTCGTTTCAAACATAAACTTATAGCAGAAAAACACAAATCTAACTATGATATAAAGGGAAAATTACATAGAATTATATTGCTATTCAAATTAGGATAAATACATCATTCGATAAGTGAGTACTTATGTAAGAAACTGATTAATGGAAAAAGGAAATTGTTAGTTTTGACAATGCATATTTTTGGGTAAATTATTGAGTGAGTCAGAAGACTCATGTGATAGATGTTATAAGAGATCTAGTTACCACATTGGGCCTTGAGGGCACTGTCATAGGAAAAGATAAATAATAAATTTTACCAGTTGCTCATTATGATTGTATGGTTTATATGGTACAGAGGTGGACAAAACTGCAACAAGATGACATAAATATCTTCGCGAATGAAAGTGGGGGGCAATGATTTGTATATTTAATTAGTGGAAGGTAGAACTTAACTTCCATCGCAACTGGTTGATATAGTGAAGAGTCTGCAACATGAGATAGAATAGCTTCAGAGCAGTAATAAGAAATTGTTGAGCTCTAGCAAAGAACAAGAGAGGGTGATTAGGGAATGGACAAAAAAATCCAACAATAAAAGGACTTAGCTAGATGGACAAAAGAGGAAGAAGGGTGAAACAGAATCTGATAAGGTATAAAGTGGGGGGGAGTGGGAACATATATCCCTAAGAGAATGGAAATGAAAGAAGAAGGTTGAGTTACATGGAGAGTTCAAGAAGATGAAGCTGCCTACTTTTGATGGTGAAAGAGAGGAAGTTGCAGATGCTTGGCTATTAAATATGAATAAATACTTTCAAGTGTCTGAATATGAAGGTATTTTGAACACTTATTTGTCCATATATCAGTTGCAAGGTAAAGCTACCTTATGGTGGGAGGAGGTGAAAAGTGTACAACAATTAGAGGAAAAGACAATATCTTCGGAGGAATTTCAGAAACAATTCAAGTCCTTATACCTTAGTGAGCATTATTATGACAATCGTACCAAGCAATTTAATGAACTAAAGTTGGGGCAATTGTCCATGGAAAAGTTTGTGGCCAAATTCACTAATATATTGTGCTACGTCCCCTACCATAAGGAAGAAAAGGCTAAAATATAGCATTTTTTAAACTATTTTCCCACCTCATACAAAAATAAAATTGAGTTTGGTCAGTAGAATACAATGGATAAAATAGTAAGGAAGGCTAGGGTTTGTTATCAACAGTTTAAGAGCATAAATGAGGGTGGAAAGGCAAGGTAGAACAAGGATAAAAGTAATTAAGAAGGGAATTTTAAAAAGTAGAAGCCTCCTTACCTTAAAATTTTTGATAAGGATCATCAAAGGAAGAAGTCTTCGAGAGGAAATGTACATCTCGTGACACAATCTTAAACAGGATCAAAGCCCATGGAGTTAAAGAGAAAGAAGAATGGGGGAGCACAATATTGGGAACCATTAAAACTCTAGGGTTGTGGTGAACTGAACTTACTAAGGGATTTCCCATATAACCCCATATCTATCTAGAATATTTAGACAATCCAAGAGGTAATGATAGTTAATGATATGGCTAGAATTATTCCAAAAATGAACATGCCATTGGAGGGTCTTTAAGCAGGACATCAATTTACGATGATTGAAATCAATGGTACTATACTGAACCATGTTATGTATGTTTTAATAGACCTAGGGGATAGTTTAACTTATATAAGCCCCAAACTTGTAGAAAAATGTAAATTAAAAACTGAAAATTTTAGGGATTCTTGGTTGGTTAGCTGGCAACAGGTGCCAAAAGAAGGGTCACCAACCAAACTAAACAGTGTAATATTAACTTAAATGTTTATCTTACCTCAAAAAATTTACACATTCTTCCTTTGGGATCTTGTGATGTACTAATAGGCATGGATTGGTTAGAACAACAACATGTTGTTATCAAATGCCTAGAAAAAATAATTCAATGTGTAGATATGGGTGGAAAATTTTGGTTACTCAAAGGGAAACCAAAACCGGTGTCAATCTGAAAAATCACAGTATTACAATTAAAAACAAGTGTTAGGAAAGGGTGCCAGCTATATGTGGTGTAGGTGAAAAATACTAAACAACTAAATGAAAAGGAAAAATTGAAGAGTCTAACAATGATTAGAGAATTCCAAGATGTTTTTCTTGAAGAAATTCTGTGATTGCCCCTACATAGGGATATAGATTTTACTATTGAATTGGTGTTAGGTGGAGCTCCAGTGTCTAGTGCCCCATATAGAATGAGCATGCCAGAGTTGTTAGAGTTAAATATGTAATTATAGGAATTGTTGGATAAGGGATATATTAAACCTAGTGTCTCACCTTGGGGGCTACCAATAACTTTTGTCAAGAAAAGGATGCTATCCTTCGAATGTGTAGTGATTACCATTAGTTGAACAATTTAACAGTCAAGAACAAATACCTATTTCCTCGAATAGAGGATTTGCTCAATCAGATGAGAGGGGAAACCATGTTCTCAAAGATAGACTTAATAATTCGTTATCATCATTTGTGTATCAAGAATGAAGACAAATACAAGATAATCTTCCAAGCTAGATACAATCGTTATGAATTTATGGTGCTACCTTTTTGACTCGCCAATGCACCGACAAATTTTATGTGTCTCATGAATAGCATACTCCATCCCTATCTTTATAAGTTCATTCTAGTAGTTATAGATGATATCTTGATATACTCGAGGAATTAGGAAGAACACAAGGAGCATTTGACAATAGTAATACAAACCTAAAGGGAGCATCGATTGTATGCCAAACTTAGTAAGTGTGAATTTTATAAAGATAAGATACAAAATTTGGGACATGTCATTTCCAAGGAAGGATTGACTTTGAACCTAGAGAAAGTTAAGACCATCATGAATTGGCCTATACCAAAGGATGTATCAATGGTACGCTCATTTACGGGAATTGTCGAATAGTACTACAGATTTATTGAAGCCGTTTCTAAACTAGCTCATCCTACCACCTATCTGCAGAAAAAGGGTATAAGATTTGAATGGACAGCAAGTGTCAAGAAAGTTTTGATAAGCTGAAGCAATTGTTAACTACAACTCCTATATTAAAAATTGAATATCCTAATAAACCGTTTCTAGTATGTACAGATGCATGTTTGGAGGGTCATGGAGGAGTGTTAATTCAAGATAATATGGTGATAGTTTATTGGTCAAGAAATTTGAAAGTACTGGAAAAGAATTATGCACTGTATTATTTGGAACTAGCTTTACCTCGGTGACATATTACATCAGTATAAAGTATTTTTTCACTCAACCTAACTTAAATGAAAGGGAATCTAGGTGGTTGGAATTCCTTAGTGACTTTGAATTTGAAGTCAAACATATCAAAGGAAAAGAAAACAAACTGGAAGATGCTCTAAGTAGACATGCACACAAAATGCTAGGGATTTATGTTAGTATAATAAACACAATTTCTCTCATGCAACTTAAACATGCAATACCCCAAGATACCCAATATCAGGAATTGAAACAAAAATTACAGCAAGGGGAAGTTGTAGGATATCTAGAGACTGCTAAAAATTTACTCACATAACATAATAGAATATATGTGCCAAACGTGAGTACATTGGAGTAGAACATACTAGATGAATATCACAAGAATACTTCTCCATGCCATCTCAAATACCAGAAAATGCTCATAGCACTAAAAACGAATCTATTTTGGCTAGGTATGAAAAGGGATGTGGCATAATATTTAACCAAATGCATGGAATGCAAACAAGTTAAAGTTGAACATCAACATCAAGCTTGGTCGTTGACCCCCTTGCCAAAACCTGAGTGGAAATGGGAAACAATTTCGATATATTTTATCACAGGACTACCATGAGAAAAATGTCATCATGATGCTATTATGGTAGTGGTAGATGTTTTAACCAATGTAGCTTATTTTATACTAGTATAGGCCATTTTTGGGACTACCCAAATAGCTGGTATTTTTATGAAAAACATATTTTGGCTGGACGGGGTACTAAAATCCATTGTATCTGATAGACATGAAAAATTTACGTCGAAGTTATGGAAGGTAATCTTTGGGGGCTTGGGTACACAGTTGAATTTCAGCACCAGATACCATCCAAAAATCGTTGGCCAAACAAATAGAACAAATCAGATCCTTGAACATACCTAAAGAATGTATGCCATGCATCAGCCCGTGAAATGGGAATATTTTCTACATCTAGTAGATTTTACATATAACAACAGCTACCAAGCTAGCATTGAGATGATTCCTTTTGAAGAATTATCTGGTAGAAAATGCCATACACCTCTTAACTAGGATCAACCAGAAGATAAGCTACCACTACATCAGGATGTGTTACAGGAAGTGGAACACATAGTAAGGAGGATATGCTAAAATATCAAAGAAGCTCAAGACCGACAAAAGAGGTATGTCCATACAAGAAAAGGGTGCATAAAGAATTCAACATTGGGGACCATCTAGTTATGCAAGTAAAACCTAGGAAGAGCACACTCTGAACAAGAACTTGTGCCAAACTAGATCAGTAGCTTATGAGCTAGTTCTACCCAATCAGATTAAAGTGCATAATATATTTCAAGTCTTATTATTAACGAATTAAGTCCATGATATTTCTCATGTGGTTGACTAGAATGTGATACAAGTGGAACCTAAAGAAGGCTTCCTACCAAATCCACTCTGTATTTTGTATCGGAGAGAGACTGTGCTCTGGAATCGAGTCATCACTCATGTTAAATTACAATGGAAGTATTTTACTCCTAAGGAGGCTACATGGGGGCAGGATGATTATATGAAGGAAGCATACCCAAGGTTTATTTAATAAGAGGTAGCTGGACAAAACACCGAGGATGGTGTCATTTCAAGAGGGGGTAAATGTAACACCACTTTGTTGCATGTACATATTTGGTTCACAAAGTATTTTAAAAACTATTGTTGTAAATGGCGAATGGGCCATAGGGAAAAAACTAAACGTTATTTGATAATTTGAATAATAAATAATTAAGTTTTAAATATGGAAATGCAGGAAAGAGAAGCTTTCCAATCTCAAAAAAATGTAAATTCAGATTATCATCCACTCAGTTGAAGATAAATACAAGGAGAACAAATTTGTCGAAGAAAAAGATAAAGTTTTGTTGCTTCTCAAAAGTGAAACGAAAAAACCTAGGCTAAGGGGTAAAAAGAGCCCTGAAAGGCAGGATGCTGCCAAAGTATAATAGACCTGGTGAAAATTCCATGTAATAAAAGTTAGAAACAATAACCACATATGAATGGGACACGTATTCCAAGTTGAATGTTGTACAAGAAATTCCAGGGGGTGTCTGTTTGGTTACTTATGGCTAAGAAAATTGGTGAAGGAAATGGGTAAGGCATTAAAGATGCGAAATTGCATTTTTGGCACAATTATTTATGAAAATAATGGAAACTAGGAGAAAAACGAGGTGAAAGGTCACAGGTTGTATGTAAGGAGGAAAATGATGGAAAATGAAGAAAATATAGGCCAGATTCAATGCTTTTGAGGATCAATTGGTAACCTTTTGTCAGATTGGCTTTGGAGATCTTTCATTATTATCTCTCTGTCTCTCATACTCTTGGATACTTACATTTTTCTTAGATCACTTTGGCATTGAAGCAAGAAAGGAAAAGAAGGAAAGAGAAATCAAAGATTAAGTAGGGAAAGGAAGGATGAAGTAGCTACAATAGGCTTCATCATAGGTATGGACTTACATGTGTATTTTCCTTGGTAGATTTAGTATGCATGCGATTGCATGTGTTTCTTTTCTACCATGGCATGGGTTTTTCCAGGTGTGGCAGTATTTTCAACCTAGCCTTTCCATTTTTTAGTACTTTGATGAGATGGGTTCTCTCATATTGTTTCTGTGGGATGGCTGGATTGGACTCGAAGTTGAGTGGGGTGGATCTCCAAATTAGAAAACACATGGTGGTATTGGTCCCTAAATCGAACTGAGGATGCATGAAGCCGCTAGCCTAGTATCCCTTGAACCAGACTATGGGTTGCGGTAAAGCCAGATTTGGTGGCTTGGTGGGCTTAGGAACCTTTTTCGATGAATGGCAGGATATATGATAAATCCAAGAGGTGGATTTTCTCTCTGTTGGGCCTAGTGATTTAGGAATGGAATGCATGATAAATCATAGAGAGTATGTCTCGGTGTAGGGTGTAGTGATCCCTATATCGGACTGTGCATGCATGGTAAAACCTTAGAGACTACGAGGCACTCAAATTCCTCACGGTGTAGGTGGAGAACTCTATGGAATCCACATTGAATGGTGCTTTTGATGTGTTATATGAGTGCCACATTCATGCTCGAAATATGCAATGGGTGTGATTAGATGAAGAGATACTTGGCTTAGCCAATACATGGTTAGGTGGAACGTGGTAGTCCCATCTCTTCTTGGTTCATTGCATTAATTAATGAGAAATTTATTCCATTGAATTTCATGTGTAAATGTACTGGTGTATATATGGATTTTGATGGCTAATATGTTTATCATATTTATGTTCTGATTATGCTAGTTCTATGTACATTTTATGGCAATAACTATGTTTGGCTCTCGGCATGTACTTACTCATATCTAAATGAATATTTTCTTTCAGACCCAATAAATGATAAGGAAACATACGATATGAGGAAACAATGGTTCATGGTGGTTCTCAGATAAGTAAGATATCACTACACTTAATTATGTCGTTTACACCTGTAGGTTACATATTTATGATATGTTTCATGAAATGGCTATCATGGCTAGTAGGAGTCTGGTTAAGGTCTTGATCAAACATTTAATTTTGAATCATTGTTACTTTACGTGATTGTAAGCCTTCATTCCATTCTGGGAAGTAGCCTTGGCTCTGGCCCTGAAAAAGTGGCGTAAATATCAAGGTTGTTCACAGAGAACTGACAAGTTTGGCCCACAGTCATTGGTAGGCAGGCCTATGAGAGCAACTTTATGTCTCTAGTCACCATCTTGAATATATAAAGAGAAAAACTATGTCCTAAGAGATCCACAACAAAGGTGGGAGCCAAGGATAGGACATATGAGTGGCTAACTTGTCTCCTTAGGGTTTTGTTGATGAGGTGGGATGACTCTGTGTGATGTTTCATCGATTCCACTTCCTTATGGTCAACTAGGAGATCAAATATGATCATAGTAGCCTCTTGTCTCATGTTTACCCTAGTTGGCATGCTTACTTGGGTGGATGTGGCAGTAGGGTGTTACAGAGTGGTATCAGAGCATGGTTCAATTCTTGGACTGGATGGGTTGAATCTGTCAGTCATGAATGCCTGTCAATTGCTTGTGTGTCTTTTACACGTATATATTTGTTGGAATTTCTTGATGTTGGATTAGGGTTGTAGTATGGTTGTCATGGAGAATTTGATGTTGATTTCGTGAAGAGTATTTGACATGAGTATGTGACTGACTGTATATAGTTATTTGTTGATTACCTGTTGATTTTATTTTGCCTACTTACATCCTTGTATGTTAGGTCACATTATGAATATTTCGATTACAAGTGTCAATCTTGTAGGTTGATTGTAAGAACTTATCGATTATGTTTGACTACATGCATTTATGCATATTTGTAGGTGTCTAGGCATTGTTTATGTATATTGTTAGCTGCATTTAGAGATTTGTATACTAGAGTAATGGTTGTTGTCATGCGTGATGTCATAGCATGCAGTGTTGATATGGCCTTGAATTAATGACTAGATCCTAGTTAGAATGATGTTTATGTGTTGATACATTTACTTGTGTATGTCGATATGTTGTTATCATTATGTTATACATGTATCATATTGATTTCATGATCTTACAAAAAAGACATCCTCCCTGAGCTATACTAAGTTACATTTGTTTATTTTGATTTGGTTTATCTGACATATTGTGCATTGCAAGAAGAGAAAGATCAAATGGCTAACAAGGTGGTAGATTACGTAGATTCTCCCTATGAATACGAAGAGAAATATGGTGTTGGAAATCCTTCTGATTTGGAAGATAAACAGAGGATTTTAAAGGAAGACATAAGGATTTGTAAGGAAGATAATGAGCAGATTATATAGGCACAGGAGAAGCATGTAGAGATCAATGCTATACTTCTTCATAATTTGTGAGAACTGCAGCGACAAGGATTGTTCCAGATCAACCATGCAAACAAGGATAGGACTAATGGAGCATATGGAAATAGATCTCCTGGTAGACACATGTCAGATAGATATGACATAGTGAGAGGTTGTAGGTTGTTGGACACTCAGGAAAGCAGGGGCAACGAACATAGGTATTATTCTAGTTCTGGTACTGATAGACATCATGATCATCATCGTTATCATCTTTACAGGAGGAATGATAGGAGTTACTTACTGGATGAATTCAAGAAAGAAAAGCCACCTAATTTTGATGTAGATGTGAACAAGCTAGAAGGTGTAGAGGCTTGGATACTTGGTATGAACCAATTATTTGAGTTTCATGAGTACATAGATAACATGAAGGCTAGAATAGTTATATTTATTTTGAAAGGTAAATTAGACATCTGGTGTAAATATGTGAACAGGGTTAGAAACATCAAGACATATGGCTGGATTTGGCAGGAATTAAAGAGATTTTTCAAGAAGAAGTACTTGTCAGAAAGATACTATGATAGTAAGGCTAAAGAATTCTATGAGTTAAAGATGAGATCAATGATAGACAAAGAGTGCATGATAAGGTTTCTAGAGATATTGAGGTATGTACTGTATCTTACGGATGACAAAGCTAAAGTTCAGAGATTTGTTAGTGGCTTTCCATTAGAATTTAGATATGATATTGAGTATGATGAGCCTCAGTCACTTGAGGATGTTATTAGAAACTAAATTATTGTTATCAACAATCAACATGTAGGAATGAATATCACCATGGATGGAAGGGAAAAGATAAAGGTACAAGTAAATGGCAGCCTAAGAGGACAAGGCCTCAACATACAGATGGGAAACAATGTGTTTCATCACAAAAGGTATTTAATGTAGCTAGATAGGGACATGGGCCATAGTAGGAGCAAAAACATAGAGGTGAGGGAACTGGTTAGTTGGAGTGTTGGACATTTGGTGAAGAACACCTTTGGAGAGATTGTCTGCAACATCAGGGTGGAAGGCCTAAGATATATAGTGCACAGGAGGTGTAAACAGTTGGGAATGTTGGTCATATTATTCCACGTATCTATTCAATAGTGGATAATGGGAAGGAGAACACTAGGCATCTATCATTACGATAGACAGTAATATTTTTGATCAAGTTATTTCTATTTTGATTGACCTTGGATCTAATTATAGTTATGTTATTCCTGACTTAGCAGATAAGTGTGCTTTGAATAAGGAATTTCATTCACAGTCTTGGTTAGTAGAGTTGGCTACAGGTTTAAAGAAGCGAGTCCATCATTGGGTAAGAGCTTTCACATTTGAGCTAAATGGTATGACTACCATAGTGCATTTGAATGTTTTACCATTAGGTTCATACAATATGTTGTTGGGAATGGATTTGTTGTATCTACATAGAATCAAGGTTGACTAATATGATAAAGATATTAAGTGTGTTGATGACAATGTAGATCCAGAGAAGATAAGGGCCATCATGGAGTCAATAGATCCTAAGAATATGGATGATGTGAGATATTTCATGGGTCTGATAGGCTATTATAGGAGGTTCATTAGGAAATTCTAACATATTTCTTATCCCATTATATCATTGCAAGGGAAAGATAAGGATTTCAAATTGATAGAGGAGTGTGAGGCTAGATTTGAGCAACTTAAGAATTTGTTGACACATGCAATAATACTACATATTGAAGATCTAGAAAATGAGTGTGTGGTATGCACAGATGCTTGTAAGAGAGTGCTTAGTGGATTCCTTATGGAAGATGGATAGGTGGTATGTTATGAATCCCAAAAACTAAACAAGCATGAGAAGAACTACCCAACACATGATTTTTAGTTAGCAGTGATTGTACGTGCACTGAAGATGTGGAGGCACTATCTTCTTGGTAGGCCATCTTTACTTATGAGTAATCACATTGGGTTGAATTATTTGTTTGACCAGCTGAATCTCAATGCTAGATAGGCTAGATGGTTCACCACGATAAACAAGTTTGACTCCGAGATGAAGTACATCAAGGGTAAAGTGAACAAGGTGGAAAAATCATCTCAGTAGATGGATATAGGTACATCAGTTGATAGCTATGACCTCCTATTGTTCAAACTTACAGGATAGGGTCTTGCAGGCAGGACAACAAGATGTTGAGTATATGGAGATTGTGTACAGGTTGCAGTAGGGTGATATTATAGGCACATGTATAAGTACAGGTGTAGCTATAGGTACATGTAGTGGTACAGATACAGGTGGTAGTATAGGTACAAGCATACAAGCAGGCACACAAGGCATGGATTATTGTCTCACAGTGGATGGATTAGTCATATTCCAAGACAAGATATATGTACCAGATAAAAATGAGCTGAAGAAGGTAATATTGAGGGATTTTCATGCGAAACCTTATTCAGGTCACCCAAGTTATCATAAGACACTTACAACAGTGAAGAGATATTACTATTGGTCAATTTTGAAGATGGATGTATCAAAGTTTGTGGTGAGGTGTTTCAACTGTCATTAAGTGAAGGCAAAGTGTAAACATCTAGGTGGACTGCTACAACCAATTGTGGTTCTACAATGGAAATCGAATGTTATTTCCATGGCCTTCGTCACAAGGTTGCTGAAGATAGTAAAGAAACATGATTCCATCATTGTCACTCTGGATAGGATAACAAAGGTTTCACACTTCATTTGGGGGAAGTCTACGTTCTCATCTAATGATGTGGCATAGGTGTTCATCAAAGATTTGGTTAGGCTACATGGTGTTTTGAAGGATATTGTATTTGTTAGGGATGGGAAGTTCACTTCCAAGTTTAGGAACGAGTTATTCGCAAGTTTGGGCATAGAGTTGGCCTTCAGTACATCTTATCATCTGTAGATGGATGGATATATAGAGAGGGTCAATAGGTAATTAGAATACATGTTGAGGATGTATGTGATGCATCAACATTGAAAGTGGGAAGAGTATCTCCCTTTGGGTGAGTTTGCATACAACAACGGTTATTAGGAGTTATTGAGGATGAGTTCTTTTGAGGCAATGTATGGGCGGAGTTGTAACACTCCCATTAGTTGGAGTGATCCACTCAGTAGGGTATTTATTGGACTAGATATGTTCACCAACATGGAATAAGAGATGCAAGTGATCAAGAAGAATCTCAAGGAAGCACAAGATAGGAAAAAATTTTATGCAGATAGGAACAATTTCTTCAAGGAGTTCTAGTTTGGGGAACATGTTTACCTATGCATCAAATAGAAGAAGAGTTCCTTCAGATTGGTTCATGTGCCAAGATGGCACCACTGTTTTGTGGACACTTCATCATTATTGAGAGGATTGGGCGAGTAGCCTATTGACTTGCACTGCCTCTCACATTGAAATTCCAAGATGTTTTCCATGTCTCATTGCCTAAGATGTATCTTAAAGATGTTGATCATTTGATTGACTAGTATATATTGTAGGTGGAACTACATGGAGAATTTCAGTCGAAGCCTCAGTGTATATTACAGAAAAATGTTCTCATGCTCAGGAACTAAGGAATCGAACAAGCTAAAGTGAAATGGAAGCACTTTGGGCTTGATGAAGGTACATGGGAGATGGAAGATCAGATGTAGGCCATGTATCCTTCCTTGTTTGGCCGTTCAGGCAAAGAATATTTAATATGGTGGTTTCATGATTTCTTATGGTGGTTTGGTCATTGCTTATGGTGGTTTTGTAGTTCCTTAAGTTGGTTTGGTAGTTTCTTTATATTGGTTTAGTATTTTCTTATGATGGGTTTGTGTCTGCTTCATGGTGGTTTAGTATTTGCTTTATGTTGGTTGAGTATATTCTTTCTGGTGATTGACATATGCTTTATGATGGTTGATATATGCTATATGATGTTTTGATATATTCTTAGATATGATGTTAGTATACATTTGATATATTTTTTGGTATATGATTTGGCATATGATTTGGTATCTATATTTATGGTGATGTTGTTATATGTACACCTATGTATGGATGTAAATAGCATAACGAGTTGTGTTATAAAGTTCCACTCTATGGTATGGGTCTCATGTCATTATTGGTATGTTATCATGCTATTATGCTATCATGTGGTTATTTTATCATCATGTTATGATGTCATGTGGACTGTCGCTCAGCAATATGATCATTGTAAATATTGTAATGAGTTGTGATATTAAGCTCCACTATGCAGTATGTTGTCATGTTGTCGTGATGTTCTTTTCTCTTGAGCAGATATTTCATTGAAAATACTACATTGAGATGTGTTATAAGTATCCATACGTAATATGTTTTCTTTGACTAGGTTGTTGAGGTATATATGCGATTGAACACTGAGGACGGTCTCCCTCAAGGGGGAGGGTTTTTTAACAACCTTGGTGAAAATTTCATGTTATAAAAGTTAAAAACAATAACCACAGATGAATGCGATAGTTATTAAAAGTTGAATGTTGGGAAAGACATTCTAGGGGCTGTTCATTTGGTTATTTATGACCAAGGAAATTTTCAAAGGAAATGGCTAAAGAATTAGCGAGGCAAAATGGCATTTTTGTCACAATTATTTATGAAAATAATGGAAATTGAGAGAAAAAATAGGTGAAAGGTCACAAGTTTGATGTGAGGAGGAAAATAAGGAAAAATAATGGATAATTAAAAACAAATAGGCCTCATTCATATAAAGGCTTCCGAGGATCAGTTCATAAACTTTTTTGATTTTAGCTTCGGAGCTCTTTCATTATTCTCTCTCTCTCTCATACTTATGGACACTTAGAGTTTTCTTGGAGCACTTTGGCATTACAACAAGAAAAGAAAAGAAGGCCAGCGGAAGTAAAGATGAAGTAGAGAAAGGCAAGATCAAGTAGCTACATCAAGCTTCATTACAGGTATCGAATCGTGTGTGTATTTTCCTTCCTATATTTGTCATGCATGGGATTGCATGTGTTTATTTTTTATCATGTCATGGGTTTTTCCAGGTGTGATACTATTTTTAGCCTAACCTTTCCATTTCCTAATAGCTTTGGTGAGACGGGTTCTCTTATACGATTTGTACAGGATGGCCGAATTGGATTCAAGGATAAGTGGGGTAGGTCTCTGAATTGACGAACACATGGTGGTAGTGGTACCATAACTGGACAAAGAATGCATGAAGCCATTGGCCTACTAACACATGAGCTAGACTATGGGTTGCAATAAAGATAGATTGTGTGCCTCGGTGGGGCTCATAATATTTACCGGTGAATGGAGTGATATATGATAAAACCAAGAGGTGGATCTTCTCTTTGTTGGGCCTAGTGATTCTAGGATGGAATGAACGGTAAATCCTCGAGAGTATGTCTTGGTGTACAGCCTAGTGATTCCTGGATTAGACTGTGGATGCATGGTAAATCCTGAGAGACTAGGAGGCACTCAAATTCCTCACAGTGTAGGTGAAGAACTCCAGTGGCATCCACCTTTATTGGTTTTTCTTATGTGTTTTATGAGTCTCATGTTCATGCTTGGAATATTCCATGAGGGTGATTGGATGAAGAGAGACATGGCTAAGCTAATCTATGGTTGGTGGAATGTGGTAGTCCACCTCTGGTTGGTTCATTGCATTGATTAATGAGAAATTTATTCCATTGACTTCATGTGTAAATGTACTGGTGTATATATGGATTTTGACAGCTGATATTTTTATTTTAGTTTTTTTCCTATTATTCTGGTTCTATGTACATTTTATGGTAGCATCTATGTCTGGCTCTCAACATGTTTTTACATGTATTTGAATGGATATTGTCTCTATGACCTAATAAGTGAGGAGGTAGCAAAATACATGAGGAAAAAATGGTTCATGGTTATTCTCACATAAGTATGAGATACATACACTTAATTTTGTTGTTTACACCTATAGGTTACATGCCTATGATATGTTTCATGAAATTGTTGTCATGGCTAGTAGGGGTTTAGTTAAGGTCTTGATCAACTATTTACTTTTGCATCATTGTTTCCCTATACTTTACTTGATTCTAAATTTTCATTCCATTATGTGCAGTGGCCTGGGCTCTGGGCCTGAAAAAGTGGCTTAAATCCCAAAGTCACTAGCACATAACTGGAAAGTTTGGTCCACAGTTGCTTGCAGGTAGGTCTATGAGAGTGAATTTGGGTCTTTGGTTGCCCTCTTGCACATATCATGAGAGAGACTATGGCCTAAGAGGTCCATAACATTAGTCAAACCCATGGACATGTTGTCTCTGTGGCTCATATATCTTATAACATTTTTGTTCATCAGGTGGGATGATTGTGTATGATGTTCCATCGATTCCAATTCCTTAAGGTCACCTATGAGGTTGAATTTGATCATAGCAGCCTCTCATCTCATGTTCACCCTGGTTGGCACGGTTACCTAGGTGGATGTGCGAGGAGGGTGTTACACAAGGAAACATCTTCTTAGAATCATTTATTTAAAACATGAATTAGAATCAACAAGAGCTTGTTGAAGGAAGGTAAGAAGCTTCTCAACTCGGGGGGAACCAGCGGATTAGTTAAAGGTTGGGAGGAAAAATAATTTCCCAGTTGTAATTTATAACCAAAGCATGAGTCAGGTGTCTCTTTACTATTGTTGTACCATATTAAGTTCTGATTCTGCATTTAGGATTCTAAATTTCAAATTAGAATTAGAATTGTGTGTGGTCATCACGGATTGATGTTTTAGTACATATAGGTGAATTGGTTGATGAAAGTTTTGATTAGTAATTCCTTATCATAACTAGAATGGATTAAAGAAATTGGTGGTAATACTTGGAGTGTGTTATTAGGTTTTCATGGTACATAGATGTTTTAGTGCATGGCTATATGTATGAAACTTTTCCTTAATTTATTAGTTAGTATTAAATTTGGGAACAATGTAGATTTATATGACGTGTTATTTCTAAGTGCATAATGATTAGAGATGGGTTATTTCTCGTGCAAAAAGAAGTAGTTATAAGAAATACATATACTGAGAGTGTATCCATATTGTATGGAAAAAATGAATTGGATTATGGTTTTAGTTTCTAAATTATTTATTGTTGGAAATATGCTTAAATTACTGATGACGTAAAGTGATTAGTTGTGGGAATGAGGGTGAGATGAAATCCCAAGTGAGAGCTAAGAATAATCTGATGTGGAATTGAGAATGAATTCATGTAGGGCTACTTTCTCCTCTCACAAAGAGTGAGTAGTTGGTCCATAGGAATACTTCCATCATTTGATGTGGGATTGTGGTCCTAAAATTATGTAAAAATACATGAAACAACCCACGCTTTTATAAGGAAATTTTTCTAGAGTAGGGGGATTAACCAATAAATGAAACCAACTGTAATAAACATGTGTAGATGTCATGTGTAGATGTTAGCATACTCACTCCCTGAATCGAGGTTGCGATTATAAGATTGTAAGAATATTTCGTAATTGTTGGAGAGGAAACCAATAAATGATATATAGACAGTAGATTATTAATTATCTCAGTAATAGAAAATTTACCAACGAGAGAGAAGGATACCATCAATATTTAGTCAACAGACTATATAATATAGTATTAAGACTTCTTGTATCTATAAAAAAAAAAAGGAATATCAAAAATGGAAATAGTAATGAGCTCAAGGTCCTTAGAAGGGGAGGAGACTCACCTCCCTATAGTCAAAAATAGTTGTTGGATGAGTTATGTTGCATGTTCTGTAGATTTTGAGCATGCAAGAAAGGTAAGTATTAGGTAATAATAAACAATATAAATAGTAATAACCTGAAGAGGTCAGGAAGGCCATTGAATATGGGGAAATCACATAAATGTAGAAGGCTATGAATAATTCAAGGAAGACCTACAAACAAGCATATAGACCATTCCATTTTTGGAATTCAAAATTTTACAACAATTTACATGCATCAGAACATAGACGAAAACGTGAGAATATTTGGGTGATATCAGCATTATATATTAATAACATATTAATCAAAACCAAAATTGAAAGCATCCAAGTAAACCTCTCTAAGAATTTCCTTCATAGTTTGGAAAAAAATGAGGAAATGTAAATTTACATACATATAAACAATGCGTATTACAGGGAGGAGTTTATAAGGATGAAAACTCCTCATGCAACATCTGATTATCTAAACAAATAAATTCATAAGAGAAGAGCTACAAAATTTAATTCAAGTGGGATCTTAGATAGTTATTAAAGTGACAGTTTGTAAATAAGCCTGGAGACAAGAAGGGAGACACAAAAGTGACAAAAAATCCCAAGAATTCGTGACATTCAAATAAAGCAATGAGGACTATATACATAACAGAAATGTGAGGTACTGAAACTACGAGACCAAAAATGGCACACCAAACTTATACACAAAGGGTCAAAAGTCTAAACCCTCTTAAAAACTGGTTTGGCATTTTGGTGCATTAAATTTCTACCTACATTCAAAATAATTACAAAAAAACATCTCAATGACAAATCATCATCTAGAGAGATAACGAAGACTGAAAGGAATTGTTCCTCAGGTGAGGTTAGAATCTCAAAGTGATCTAGAATCAACAGGATGCATTTTCAGATAGCTATGAAAGTAGAGAGAAGCTAGCCACCTGTGAGATAGTAATGGGATGATCAAAACCCCCATACTCTTTTCAATCTGAAATCATAAATAAGGGAAAACCACATAACACTCCTTATCTTTCAACAAAATAAGCATACAAAACACTTAAGAGCAGGGGAGTGGTATAAGAAAAGAGAGGATCAAGCTGAGAAATATGAGAGTATTGAAAGGAAAAAAAAGAGATTTACCTATAAGGAAGTTGATAGAAATATAAAGGCCTGTGGAAACCCTCCAAACATTGACCCAAAAAAAATTAGCAAGCAAGATAGGGAGTCAGCATCATGTAGACTACAAGAAACAGGGTAGAAAGAAGTAATATAAGACAAAGGTTGGGGAATGATTAGACTAATCTATTCTTCCCTGGTAACTATATTTTAAACGTTTCTATGGAAACATCCTCATTTAGAGAAAGCAAAGGGTAGGAGGGAGGGTTTTCTTCATACCCAAATCCAAACCCCAAATGAATTAATGCAATGAAACTGTGCGCCACCATGTGTCAAAGGAGAGAAAACGGGTTGTGGATTCATCCAAGCACTTTGATTGAGCTATACAAATTAGCGACAAGGGGACAACAACGTGAAGAGGTATTCTAGGCACCATTGTAGCAAGGTGCCTTAAATTGTTGACTCAAATCAAACTTCAATTGAGGATGAATGAAGATGTATAGGGTGCATATAAGAATTAAACTTAGAAGAAGTGGACAGTTTAAGGTTTAATGACAGCCTATGAAACATAAGTGGTATAGCGAGGGATGGGTCAAATTGTCCCTCATGGAGCATGTAGTCCTTATTTCAAACATAAACCTATAGCATCAGAACAGAAACCTAACTCTTATATAAATGGGAAATTTCATATATTTGTATTTCTAGGGAAGTTAGGATAAGCCAATCATTCTATAAGTGAGTACTTACATAAGAAATTGATTCGTGGAAAAAAAATAGTTTCGGAAATGGATATTTTTGTGTAAATTATTGAGTGAGTCAAAAGAGTCATGTGACAGTAACCACCCTCATTTCTGCACATTAGGTCTGAGATTTGAACCTAGGGCTTTGATACCATATGTCATGTCCCTCTTTTCCACCACTATTCTTTTTTTGCCTATTAATACTCCACCTGTAGTTATTGTAAATTGTACCCATCTCTCTTTCCTTTCATTACTCTACTTTTCCTTTTATAATTATCAACCCATTGTCATAAATTTGTATTACACAACATTATACAATACGTTATTGGTTTCAAACTTACTCCAGCTCTCAACTCCCTCTAAGAATCAAGTAAGGGAGCCCAATTGGCCTATCTAGAATAGAATGGTTGTGACTATATTAAATCCTTCATTATATATGTCTATTGGATAAACATACACTTCTTTATACAATAGTGAGGTATTACAATTTGGTCTAACCATCACATACCACGAAGTACATTTATTCTTAATTCTTCATCACATACCACGAAATACATTTATTCTTAATTCTTTGTGAAAATTTCGATGTTGTTTAGGATACCTCTACCTAGGTATATACATAGGGTTTTTTGAATTGTAATTGGTTATTTCTAGCAAGGTGTATAGAACGATGTACATTTAAAATTTTAATCACCTATTCCATGTCCAAACACCATACATCTAACACACTAGGTTAACCCCAAGGTATCCTTGACTATAATTTGGAAGGATTCGTTAATAAATAATATATTTGCATAACCCTTGACATGACTAGGGTTACGCTAATTATATTTTATGTTTAACAAAAGTTTTATGCATGACTTCGTACACCTTTCAATTGGCGTGTATTTCATTAGTTCAAGGTTGGTTTGGGAGAAAGCTTTTACAACGCCTAGAGTGCTCCACCTTATCGCTAGCATGCATGTATTCCTACCCATGTGAAATTAGGATAAGCCAACCTATCAAGACTCAAACATTGTGAGGTTGAAGGGTTCACAAGTTTCTACCGCTCATCAACGATGGAGTTTTTTTGGTCTCAACCCTAACTTATCTAATCAATTCTCCTATCCTCATTCAGTTTGTTATACTGTGGCCAGTGACAGTATTTCTTCCTAGTAAGAGGTGGATACCTTGGCGCTCTCCATCGTGCAATTCCTTTTCCGAAGGATCGATGTTAAGCCATGGTTCGTATTCTGGAAACAATATCGATTCCACCAAGAATAGGTAAATTCATTTTGAAGTGGTCAACAATATTATGGAATAATTCTTTGTTGACTTGCAGTGGTTTTCTACCTTTTTAAAAATATATTTTCATTTCCCTTTAATCTAGATAGATAACTCAATTAAGTTTTGACTATAATGTTCTATTGCACTGTATATATTATGTTAGGTTTACCGCTAGATTATACTATTACAAGCTTAAGGATTTCTTGTGAGACCATCTTTTTTCTTATGGTTGTGCCACTAGTATTCCAACAATTTAGCCCATTTACAACCATTATGTGGGTTACATGTATGAACTATAGTGATTCTTTTGCACTAAAATGAGGTAATCTGATTGTACTTTTAGTTTGATTTTTAATTACATGATTCATTTTTAGCTTTTATTTCTCCTCACTATTCTCTGGGAGTTTAAACCCATCTCGATGTGCTAGAGGATTATAATGTTAATCTAGCCCGTGTCTTCCCTCAGCCAATGAGGTTATGAATTTTTCTTTAGATAGAATCCTATATAATTTTTTAAATTTATCAGCATATCATGACTGGTTAACTTCCTACTGCTTCCTCTCTGGTGTTCCAGTGTACCAATGATCAAGGAGGCTTGATTTCATTTTCCCATTTTTATCAACCACAGGTAATTGCTCATTATATCTAATATTGGTAAGTCCAATTTGTCTAATATATTTTCTTAATTATTCTCCTTACCTAATCATTGGGATTAAATTTGTCATGTAGGTAATTTCCCTCTCTATTCCCATGTATAAATGACTTCTGGATGACTACCTGGAAACTGCTAATCCTTAGTTGCATTACGTCGGCTTGGTTCCTTCCTATCTTGAAACCATACCATTTGCTTCCTTCCATGGAAGCCAGAGCTTCAATACTCGGCCTAACTCACCAATCTCATATATAACTCGATGGTTTATGCCATTTTCATAACTTAGGATTTGCGTACTACCCACTTTCTTCTTTTCTAGGGATTAATGGATTCAACTGACCACGTATTTGTAGTTATGACGTTGAATTCTCAAATTCGTATAATTATTATTAGAGTAAATCCATATATAATACAACACCTGACTAAAGGGACCACCATTCTTTCCTAATTCACTGACATTGTGGTTGTTACATTCGTCTTTCATTTTATTTCTTAATAATGGGTCGTTTATGATTGTGTAGTTTCTTTTCCTTTCTCTTAAATAAGGAAATTTGATGGTTCTGGTTTTCCATAGTTTATATTCCCTTCTAAACTTTGTATACATCGTCACTGTGTTCCTTATGTTCTCTATATATAGATAAGTGCAAATGCAGTGATCAATGTTCTAGGGAATTTTCTTGAATTTCTAAATTTGATGAGATGGAATTTCATAAAAAAAAAAATGAAGTCCATTAATGTGTTCAATATGCACTATAAACATAGAAAGAGATTCAACTCAACTCGTCTACCATGCCATTGTGATTGTTCTAGCTTCACCGTGACCGCTTCATAATCTAATGGTGTAATTTGTCATACCATTAATAATTGATAAAGTAGTAATCTCGGCAAAGAACACAATTGAATGAATTCTTAATGGTTTCCTTCTCTGTCGATAATGCTTTATTCCTCTCATGGATATAAAATCTCCTCCATGATTCCAACTAACGATGACTTTTATTAAGTCAAGCAAATTTGTCCCTTAGTTCCTTTGTGTTTATTAAATTTTTTATTATGCAATCCTCTTCATCCTTAGTTGGAGTTGTTACCTCTATATCAGCTATTGGAGTCAGTCATCACCCTATTCTCTGTTCTTTCAGATCATATATTTGTGTAGCAATAAATTCCATTTTTACAATCTATTTATGTATATTCGTGTATCTTAATTTCTATTTCACGAAAGGTTTACTTTTATGTTTACTTCTAATTTGAGATGGAACAAAGAAAACCCTTCTTCTATACTTATTAAAATAGTGAAATAATTAAATTTATTCAGTATATTATTGTTTGGTTCACTGTATGCATTAAAGCATTGTTACTAATATCCCTTAAAAGCTACCCAGTGTAACGTTCAGTACTTAGTGGAGCCAATGACACTGAGTGTTTGTTTTTCGTGTCTCATCACTTTCATGCTATATAGGTTTAAGCCTTTCAGCACTACCATAATTAACACAAATCAAGATTTTTATAATTTCATTTCCAATATGCCCAGTTTATATGATCTTTTCCATGCTCTTCTAGCTAATTCTCCTTGTACATGTTTTGTCCCTTACAAAATCATTGGATTCCCTGTCTGGTAGAAAAGAGGAATGATTCCTTGTATATATATATAGATATTTTATATAATACACTCAAATACGTATATTCCACCCTTATTTCTTTGTTAATCCTCAATATTTTCATCCCTTTCTCGTATTGTGAAATTAGTACAATTCCTAACTACAGACATAGGGATTTAATATTCCCTAATACGTTTTTAACATCCACATGCATGCAATCCCATATAACCATAGATTAGTCTTTTCCAAATTCCTTAAATTTACGCATTGTGTTTTCCTTAATAGCTACATAGCTACTTTCGAATGCATTAAAAATCAAAATGAAATTCCTAGCCATTAAATTTTATTTTTGGATCAGTACGCATAGAAAACCATTCTTAAAACGAGAGGAATCATGGTAAATAATTTTAGCATCAATATGTCTGAGAATTAATTGAAGAATCAAGATGCATAAAAACTAATTTCAGAATGGTTCACAGGAAGAATTATGCCCTGCTTTGCTGACTTGAAATCATTGTAACAAATTGTACTCTATGAGCACACTCGCCACCGAACCATGATTTGTACCTCCATTTTCCCTTGAACGAAGAACTCTTGAAAATAAATCCACTCCTTTAACTCTTGAAAATAAATCCACTCCCTTGTTCATTCCTTCAACTGATATTTAATACTTTTCTTTTATGATAAAGTTATTTTTAGCAGTATTTGTGGATATTTTTATTCACTTGTCTAGGCTTTTGCATAAAAGCATGTCTTTCTCTCCCATAATGATTTTATGCTTCACCAAGCTTAGCATATTTCTCCATCTAAACAACTTAGTTGATTTTTTCACTTATCTATTAAACTTATCTAAACTTTCTTGTAAAATTTTAATGATAAAAAAATTATCCCATCTCATTTATCAATGAGATTTTTATTTAAAAAAATCTTATTTCTAAGGGTCTCATTTTGGAGTACATACATCTTATTTATTTACTTATTAATAAATTTTCTTTTACATAATTCCAACCTTTTTGTGAGCTTTTCCTCCAATCTATCCAATGTAACTCAATCTTAACAAAACAATATTATAATAATGGAAGGATATTAGCTTTTAAATATATGCAAAGTAATTTTCATGTGTAATTTTGATATGTTATATCCTTCATTGCGATTAAAAGTAATAAACTAAATTTGAAATTAACCGGATATAAACTTGAAGAAGAGAAAAGGACTTTTATTGAATTGTAGATTTTTACATAATTCAATATCTCTATCCTCAATGTAAAAACTCCAAACATGTGACTCAACTTTCTAAAGCTTTCTTTTAAAAAAAATTATAAACCCATTTTCCCTAATTTTTTTTAACTTTTCCTTTTAAAAAAATTTATGAGCGCATGAGCTTTAACATTTTAAGGCTTACCTTTCACAATTTTTCGGTGGAAGCATTTTCAACCTAATCACTTAATTCCTAAAATTTCAATTCAATGACACCATTTATTACCAGGTTTTTAATAATGTGATGATATATTTATTTAAGTGATTATATATATAAGGTATGTATGTATGTATGTATGTATGTATGTATGTATGTATGTATGTATGTATGTATGTATGTATGTATGTAGTATGTAGGTTTCTGCACAGACGAACATGATATATATTTATATGTTTCGTATGAGTACAGAACTCGACTTCTATAGCAGAAATTATAAAAATGTTTTTTAAAATATATATTAATAAATATGTTTTATTTTTGTTTTAAATTTATAATTTTTTATCTCAGCTAAATTACTTGGTATACACAAAAATAATATCTTAAATATCACTAGATCATCAATAATGCATATCTAATCACCATCTTTATATGCAACGTAATCATAACCATTACATGTAGTGAATTTTTTTACGATTAACATAACCAGGACTTTCTTCATTACAAGCAAATCTATTTCACTAGGATTTTGCACAAATTGTGAAATTAAAATCTTAACACATATGGAAATGCAATTCACTTGGGTTTTATGCAAATTATGAAATTAAAATCACAAAACACATATATATAAAAGGTTATTTATAAAAAAAATATTAGTTGTAAATCCAACATAGTTGATTTCATTATATATAATTGGTTTTCCACTTATTTGTAAATGTATAAATTAATTTAATACATTTTATTTTAAAATCGTTTTCAATTTTTATTTTAAACTGTTCATTTACAATACGCTGTTTAATGCATAAGTTCATTAATTAATTTTTTATAACTTAAACATTTTTTTATGTCATCATACATAATTATGTATTAACCATTTTTTATTTTTAAATCAATTTTCATGGTCTTTCGAAATTTTTATGTTTACAATATTCTATCTTTTCTGTAAATCAAGCAATAATCATATAGTCAACAATTCATTTTTACTATTAGAATTGACATAGATTGACATATTTTGAATTCATTTGGATATGAGACAATTTTGTTACCGAGCATTTATTTTTTAAATACCTTATCATCTAAGATGAATTACAAAAACACAGTTTGACACTTAATTGATAAACATCCATTTTCAGACAATGTGGGTAGTACAAGGAATGAAATGAAAAGCGTCAAAAGAAATTAAATACAAAAATAGAAAAATATAGCAATTAACAATATAGTATAGTGGAAAATATTCCTTATATTAATAAATAAAGTTGCAAAATATTGTAAAAAAACAAAACTAACTAAAATGGTGATAGTTTCTTTTCCTAAGAGAGATAGCCACTGCCTACACTTATTCACCAACATATACTACAATAAACCAAAAGAGTGACATTTTAGCACAAAGAAGCAACTATGGACGTCAAAAACCATAACGTTAGAAGACGAAAAAACATAAAAACACTTTAGGTACCGAAAACTATATGGTATTCATGGTAGACTAGTTTTGTTGAACCTTTGTTTCCTTTCTCGTTGATTCTTTGATTTTTATTTAGATCCCCATACATGGAATTGATCGTATCATTCCTTTTCTAATATGGCCCTTTTTATGTGCCACAATTTACCTCGTTGGGTATTTCTTTGATTACATATGCATAGATTAAGGATTCTTCATTTCCTAGGGACCTCGTTCTTTGGTCATTGTTGAAGATATGATGGGGATATTTGTAACCCAAACTTGTCTTGATTTTTGGAAATATTTTAGACATTGAGGATGTTATTTAATATCTTTGATCCTTTAGGAAATTTGAGATTCATTTCTATTTCAACTGTGGATTTATCTAAATCTATTCTTAGTGAAATAACCCCTGCTTCTAAGTTTTGACAGTTCTTCTCCCATTTTTCAGCTGATTTGAGAGGATTTCTTGTTTTCTACTTTCCTCGTCAAGCTGAGTTTTTAGATAGATAATATCTTCTTTGTATGTAATTGAAGCTCTCTCTCCATGTTTCATGAATAATTTCTTCTTCAAAAATACATTCTCATCCTTTAATTTGTAATGACTCTTTTGTTTATCCTTTAAGTAATGTAGAAGTATTTCTTTGATTATATTTTTCTTCTTCATCTTGGTATTCTTTAGAGCATCCAGAGCACTAACTAGTTCTTAGTCACTCTAAATTCCTTCTTCATCATATTCCTCAATGTTTGAATTATCTCTGTAGTTGAATTCAACTTGTATGGCCATCAATACACATTCATCATGCTCTTCATGATGTGTTTGTTCATTTCGTTCTTTATGTCAGTTGTTGTATTCTTTCGAATAAAAGATATTCTTTCTCTAACATTTTCTTTTCTAATGTTTATGAGTTTTACTTCTACTCTTTTGATATTTTTATTTTTATTTATTTTTTTCTTTAGAGTAAGGAAATGTTAAATAAAAGTGATCAATTCTACCACAATCAAAACATTTGAGGGGCATTTTTCTTTCCTATTTGTCATATCCTCTCGTTTACTACCTCAAAAATTGAGACATATCTTAAAACTAACTCTTGACTAGAGAAATCTTGATTCTCTTTAGGCTTCATTCAGGCTTTGAAGGCATCATCCTTTTGTTATGACTTCTCTTTTCCAATTTTCATTTTGTAATCTCTAAGAATTCTATGCAATTATCCCTTCAAGAAAATGTTTAGGCCATGAGTCTGATCAATTTAAGAGATATCGACATTGATTCTCATGGGAAGATATCTCAGTAATTCCTAAACCACTACCTGTTACTCAGGTTTTTAGTTAAGGTCTCTAAGCATGTTAGCTACTTAAAAAATTCAGAGAAAGAATTCGGTGATACATTAATGCTCATTCATATTTAAGAACTCAAGCATAATTATTTTTGTTATAATTTTAGGTTTATTTACCTTGGAATCCCCTTCGTACAAGTTATTGATGTTATCCTAGTTGTCCTTAAGAAAATTTTTATGCATTAATTTGACTAGTTAAAATTGATTAAGATTGAGAAAAAAAAAACATTCCTAGCATTTTCCTTGTTTCACTAGGCCTTCCTTTCATTTAGATCTATTGGGGGAGTTGTTGCAACTATATATACATATGTTCATATATAAAAAAGGATGGACATTAGGTAGGATTTCATTTTTATCTTCTAGAATACATAATATTCCACATCATAGACTAGTTCTTTGTTTGAATTGAATCCTTATTGAATCTCCATGGTTACCTATAGATCTACCTTCTCATTGTTAAACTATTTCTAAAGGAGCCTGTTATAATAACATTTCTTTGAAAACAAATTAATACTAAGATGAGGGGTGAGTCATTATTTTACAAATTTTCACAATTATTTAATCAATAAAACAATAATGCACCATTCACATAATATGTTGGACACAAGGAGCTAACATTGAAACCAATAAAAAATAAAACAACAAATTATTTTTTATTATGATGTAAATTTGAACTACAACTTTTTTATATATAGAAGTATGTAGAACAAACCTACAAGAGGTTCCAACCCCCTTTTCTTCTCAAGAAACAACTCAATAGAAGAACTAACTCCCAATCTTGGCAGGAAGAACCTGTTGTGTCCTCTCATGTTTTTATGTCATTCAATTTCAAACTCATATCTATTGCCTTTAAAATATTTCTAAACAATTGATTAATTCTTAAATCTCCTCTCTGTGTTCTTTAACAACACTTAGTCCCTTCAATTCACTCATCCAATTACATTTTTCTCCAGGTCTGAAAAGTTTACTTCTATTACTAGTTCACTTCTACTCTCCTCATCTAGATCAAACTCGTTGATATTATTTATGTTAAAAACCACTCACTCACTTAATTTTTCACGATAACATCATACTTTCAAAATGTCATTAATTCTATTTATATCTAATGCTACTTTAATTTTCATCAACTACAGAATTTAATTTTTGAAAGGAAATTGCAACTTGAATGCCAATTCTTTAACAACATTATTTCATCCAATGGTTAAATGGTTAATACCTTCCTCAAAGCTCCGAATGTCTTGGTTGTGATCTACAGCTGAAAACACATCTTGAGGCCCCCCTTCATTATATGACATTTAATAAATGGGGGGGCACCGGGGTTTGATACTTTCCACTTATATGAAACAAATCCCACCTTTATCTCCCAAGTGCATAAGATAGAATACATATAAAAGTTTAATCTAATGGGAAGGATAGTACATTGGATCCCCCCAACACTTCTGATTTTGACCAAATGGGGAGGTGCCTAAAATGTGTTGTATGGAAATAAAAGCCATCATGGGAAAACATTAATTAGCATGGCATGCTAAATTGTTTCCTATGCATATACATGACTGATCTGTTTAACAATATGAAGCCTTAAAAGACTTATCCTTGTTGTAAATAGCAAGGTTCTTGCACCTCACCAAGCATGTAATAATTTTACCATGTCCCATGTCATATCACTTCCATGTGGCATTGAAAAAAGGGCCACTTGGCCACTCAAGAATGAAAAATTATGACTCTGTGGGAGTTTTACCAACTAATAAGAAGGGAAATGAGTACCTAGTTATGGTAGTTCATAAGTTCAACAAGATGTGAATTCTCATGCCTTGTAAAATTACCATTAGTGTAAATGAAGTAGCAAACGTATTCATTAGACAAGCATAGGTGGAATTTTTAGTACGAAGGACCATGTTTTTGGAAAAGGAAATTAGAATTCTCAATGTATTTTACACTAAACTATGGGATACCATGGAAACAAAATTGAAGAGGTTTTGAATCTTCCATCCATATAAAGATGAAAAAATAAAAGTGATCGATAAAGCTTGGTGCAATGTTTTTTAGGTCACAAACAAAAGAATCTAAAGACTTGGGATAAAAATATGGTATATAATATAAATATTATAATAAATAAATTTGACATTCATATTGTTAAATCCCCATTTGAATTCTTATTTTAGATTTATGCCACATTCCAACTTTAGAATATTTCATATGGATATATGAAGGTGTGAAGGAGTATATCATAGGGAATGTTTTAGGTGTAGATAAATTAGTTGAGAAGATCAAGAAGATCCATCAATAAGTACCAGTGAAATTGAATAATTCATATCAAAAGTATTGGGCCAAGAATGATCTATAGAAAATAGAGAAGTTGTTCAAAGTGGTAGATATAGTATGGTTTCATTTGAGAAAGTAGAACCCACAATGTCTTGGAAATATGACCAAGGATCTATGATATGATCATTTTGAGATACTCGAAATGGTGAGAGAAAAAACATATAGACTCATTATACTCCCATATATTCCTTTACTTAGTGGTGAATGTAGAAAATATGAAAACCTACGAGATTTCCATGTTGGATCAAGAAGAGGAGTGGGTCCTACCTTCTATATTGGATTCAACACTAAATTAGAAGGTATAGATGAAACATGATATCATTTTATATAATTTGTACATAAATTCATGAGAGGAATAGCATAAAATCTTGAAAGTTAGGTGGAAAGAATAGTTGCAAGCCAATTCTAAAGGGTATTGATGAGAGAAGGTAGAGAAAAACTTTCCTCACCTCATTCAATTAAATATTTTGGGAATGTACAATTTTCTTTGGATCATTATATTATTTTTCATCCATATCAATTATTTTATAGTGGAAAAAATTGGAGGAATCCACTTCGAGAGTCATTAGGAGTGAAAAAAAATAAAATCCATTTTGAAGCCATAAATGACCACATGTTTTCATCTCAAACTTATCATTGAAATATATTCGATAATACATTCATTAACACCTTTCCATTGACACAAAATGCATTTTTATCAAACCTCAGATTATAAATTTATGCCTCCCATAATTTAACCTATCATGATAAACCAATAAAATTTGTGAGGGTTCCATGTCATCCCCTGTCACTCATGGAAAAGGAGATAGCCATATGGGAACTGTGAAGAGGTCACTAGAATGGTTCAATTGGAAGACATATTGAGGGTTTAATGTGTGAAATCTAACCCCTAGTTAGTTACTAGGTTGTGTTATAATGAGGCCACTAAGAGGAAGAAGCGGTACATTTCATTCAAATACATTTTGTTCAATAATATAATAGTCATCTTTGTGTGTATATAGAGAAATAATAACGAAGGGGGTTTCTATTATATGGCATCCCATGGAATATAGGTCTCAGTACTTCCATATGTAGTGCTTGCTACTCTATATTTACACTATTTTGATTCTATACAAGAGATAACATAATTGCCTAACCATTGAATTAGGTTTTCCTTATAAATTGTTTCCCAGGTAATATATTTTTATTCATTATTGTTGGTGAATTATTCCATTTTACCTATTATATATTTTATTTATCTTGTATATTGTATCCATAAAAAAAAACTAATAATAACATATGTAAAATATGGAGTAACTAACCCTTCATAATATATATTCTATATTATTTTAATAAATCTAATGTGATAATGTTTCCAATCGAATATCCAAAACAATTCATGGATCAATGTTGTAAACATCCATGATTATGTCATTAAAAAATCACGTATGTAGAACCAAATCAGTCAACTCTAGATAGGTTATATATTATCAACAATTTCTTTATTCCTTGTAAGATAAACATTCTTATATTTTTGATAATTTTTTATACTTGTACATGTATCTACCATGATGTGAATCACCTACATGAAATCCATAAGAATTTCCTGATGATTATGCATAGTGAATGATAAATTTTAGTTGAGAGTTCAACTAAATTTATAGTCGAAGTATGGGCTGCATGAGGACATGTTGTCCCATTACAACCCATACT